>JAESVK010043929.1:0-14655 GCA_017140935.1 Hamamelis virginiana
ACACTTAACTAAAGAGACCAAGTAAGTTACATTAATTAGAAACTAATCCCTCTCCTAACTTAAAGAACTCACTTGTGTCCTTATGTGTGTGACCCTTTGGGTTCATCCCAACCTAGCAGTGGACAGGGACATCTCTATGTCTCCTAAAATATAAAGTTTCTATTTTTAGGTTCAATTGGAAAAATTCCAATTATGCCCTCATTGATAACACTTTATCAATAGGCCTACACTGGTCATGAGTGACATCTAGCAACATATCATGACATACCCTAGGTGTGGGTGAATAGCGGAACCATATGAACCCTTCATGTTACTTAATCCTTCATCCCCTAATGTCACTGTTAAGATATTCAGGCATGGTTATAAAGTCAAACCATATCTTAACAACTTGTTAAATGTTCCACAAAATATAATTCTCAATAAGATAAACCCATGAAACACTTTTCACAGTTTACCTATCACCATGGCCATGGATTTCACACTGAGAATTATCTTTGTGAACGAACCTTGACATTCTCTCTCATCAAATATGAAAGTGATGATTCCTTCTTGCGCACTCATTTACCTTCATACATAACCCTACTAGAGCCAATGAGTACCGATTACATCCTTGTGGTTAAGGATGTACGAGATACTATCAAACTCAAGTGACCTATGCATAAGATAACAATGGTGCCTCAGGTCTAAGGATTACCAAGTTAATGGTCGTAACAAAAGAATATTCTTTTGACTAATCTCCATAAGAACATTCTAGCAGGTCATGTTCAGTGTACATATTCTCTAATATGCACCCACAGATTAACTATAGTGTCACTACACCGATAGGAAAGACTACCTATCCTCCCATTGGAGCTAGTTTAAATATGTGCTACTCTTAACGGTTTATTAAATATCCACTTTAATAAACCTATAAGTAGGAACTTGTTTAGAATTCATGTGTACGAGAAATATGAGTCTCCATATCTCAACAACTTGAGATACATATTTCTCCTATCATTTATTCATGGACCTTATCATATATATATTTAAATACATACGATAAGTTGTACCTTCAAATAAATATAATATGGAATTGATATGCCCTTTAGGATTGGTTTTAGGGCATACCTCTAACAGTCTGTGGTCTATAAGGAGATGAGTAGTGATGCTTGATACTATACTTTTGTAAGAGCGCTTCAGTTTCTTTTCGGAAATGCTGTCCATTGTCAGAGATGAACTCGTGAGGCACTCCGTACCGGTAGATGATATTATTTTGTATGAACCTTGCTACTTGTTTGGCATTCAATGTCTTGTAGGATGCAGCTTCTACCCATTTCGTGAAATAATCTATGGCGACCAGGATGTACTCGTGTCCGTTTGAGGCTGCAAGGGTTACCTTGCCAATGATGTCAATGCCCCATGTTGCAAATGGCCGAAGACATGGTAGTGAGTGGCATCGAGGGTTGATTGTTTCCACTTGCAAACACTTGACATTTATGACACTTCTTGACATGTAGATGGCAATCCCTTTCCATGGTTGACTAATAATACCCTAGTCTCACGATCTTCTTTGCTAAATGTATCCATTCATATGCGGAGCCCCAGCCCCTTCATACACTTCCAACACTTTTCTTTCAGCTTCTTGTTCATTGACACACAACAGATGCATTTCGTCGTGTGATCTCCGGTACAGCTTCCCCCCATACAGAATATATTGACTGGCTAACCTTTTTATGCCTTTCTGTCTACGGATGACGCCTCTTTCGAATATTCTCCTTTTTCTACAAACTGTTGGATGTCATAGTACCACGCTTTCCATCATTCGGCTCTTTTTTTTGGATAACACAACAGTAGGCCGGCTCTTCTCGGGACTCGATAATGAGAGGAGTTATACCTTCATCTTTAGGGATATCTACCATGGATGCTAGAGTGGCTAAGGCATCCGCAAACTTATTCTTTAACCTAGACAGATAAAGAAGTCGATTCGACGGAATTCTTTCACCAAAGTCTCTAAGTATTCATGGTAGGGTAACAACTTTTTATCCCGAGTCTTCCATTCTCCTCTAGTCTGACATATGATCAAGGCGGAATCCCCATATACTTCCAACTCTTCCACACCTAACTCCAAGGCAGCTTCCAATGCTAGGATACAGGCTTCATATTCGGCTATATTATTAGTGGCATCGAAGGATAACCTGACAGCTAATGGTATCAAGTTATTCTCCGGTGAGACTAACAACACGCCTATTCCACATCCTTTCTTGTTATGAGCCCCATCAAAGAAAACTTTCCAAGGCTCCTTACTTACTTCTAGAATCTCTTCGTCGGGAAAATGGTACTCAGACGGTCTTTCTGCTGACGATGGATGCTCTGCTAGAAACTCTGCCACCGCTCTCCCTTGTACTGATTTCTGCACCACATATTGAATGTCGAATTCTGATAATAGCAACCAACGGGCTGTCCTATAGGATAACACCGGCTTCTCCAATAAGTACTTCAAGGGGTCCATGCGACTAATGAGTTGCACTTGAAAAGACAGCATGTAATGGCGGAGCTTTTGGGTAACCCACACTAATGCCACACATGTCTTCTCTAATGCGTCGTATTTAACCTCATAGTCAGTCATCATCTTACTCAAATAGTACACCGCACTCTCCTTTCGAGATTCTGGTAGATATTGAGCTAACATAGCTCCCATTACAGTTTCAGTGAGTGCTAAATAAAGCAACAAAGGCTCACCTTGCCGCGGGGGAACTAATATTGGTGGGTTGCTCAAATACCTCTTGATGGTTTCAAAGGCCTCTTGGCACGCGTCATTCCACTTCGTGGGCACATCCTTTTTAAGAAGTTTGAAGATAGGCTCACAAATCATGGTCAGCTGTGCTATGAATCAACTGATAAACTGAACTTTGCCTAAGAATCCTCGAATCTCTTTTTCTGTTTTTGGCAACTGTATCTCCGAGAAGGCTTTAATCTTTCTCGAGTCGACCTCTATTCCTTTCTGAGTGATCATAAATCCCAACAACTTCCCCGCAATTACTCCGAATGCGCACTTTTGGGGATTCAATCTCAGGTTATATTGCTTAATTCTTTGAAGGAACTTGCCTAGAGCTTCAAAATGGCCTTCTCGATCCTTAGACTTCACGATCATATCATCCACATACACCTCCACTTCCTTATGAATCATATCATGTAATAAGGTGGTTGCCATTCTCTGATAGGTAGAACTAGCGTTCTTTAGGCCAAAGGGCATAACTCGATAACAGAAGGTCCCCCATTAAGTAATGAATGAGGTTTTCTCCATATCTAGAGGGGCCATCTTTATCTGATTATAACCCGAGAACCCGTCCATGAAGGATAACAGAGCATGACCGGTGGTACTATCTACCAAGATATCTATGTGTGGCAACCGAAAATCATCTTTAGGGCACGCCTTGTTTAAATCCCGGAAGTCTACGCACATTCTAACCTTCCCATCCTTCTTAGGCACTGGCACAATGTTAGCTAACCACTCGGGGTATTCCACTACTTGGAGAAATCCAGCGTTCATCTGTTTCACTACTTCATCCTTGATTTTCAGTGCCCACTCCGGTTTCATTCTCCTCAACTTCTGTTTAACTGGCTTAACCCCTAGATTAATAGGGATAAACTGTTGTACTATGTCGGTGTCTATTCCTGGCATAACCTTGTACGACCATGCAAAAACTTCTATATTTTCTCTCAACAATCCTACCAATTTTTCTTGTTCTTATGGTGATAGAGTTGCCCCAATGTTAATTATCTTAGGCGATTCATCGGATCCTAAATTAACTGATATTAATTCATCCATATTAGGTCGAGCATGTTCCATTTCCCTTCGTTGTTCAAACTCAGGGGGAACATCCTCTCTAGGATCTGTATTCATGCCATATACACCCATAGAAGAAAGGAGAATCAAACTGCAAATGAGAAGAATGAATAAAAATGAATACTTTATTAATCATGAAGAAAGAAAAATAACACAAACTAAACTATCATTTGCCTCCTAACAGGGGATGGATGATTTTATTGAAAAAGGAAAAACGAAAGTCCTATTCTACAATCCTATAGAAAGAAAGTATAGAAATCCTACAAGTTATCATCTTATGGTAGTGAATCTTCCGCAACTGAGTCTTCAACTCGAGGCTCATACTCAAGGCTCCAGTTGGTCAATGGACTGATGATATCTTCAATAAGGTGGATAGGATCAGGTTTGTAAACAAGCTCTTCGATGCAGGCGATCTCTTTGAACATAGCCCCTATGGCGACTTCATCGATATGGTCGACCCAATCAAACTATGTATGCTCTTCGGCTGTGATGGTAGTTGGAGAGAGAGGTAATGGTGTGTTGAAGAAGATTTCAAACCCGTGAACTCTAGCTTTCTGATCTTCAAGGTAAATGGGCTCAGGGAACCCACAATAAGGGAAATCATCCCCTTCTTTGACAAAAGCCCCATTCAAAGTGGGTCGGTAAGGTTTCAGAGTGAGGTTAGGGACCCGTCCTTCTTCTTTGGCCAACTGTCTTTCTCTTCTTTTCTGTGCCATCTCTTTTCTGTCATCTTTGGTACTTTAATAGCCCAATCCAAAAGGATAAATTACTGAGGGATATTCGATAAAATCAGGTGTGCCTTGATGACGACGACCTAAGCCCATTCCTGGAAAGAAGCCCATATTTTTCATGATCTGACCCACTTGCATATTCCCATATGGACTACAGTCTAGCATCATTTTCTCTTTACATCCAGATTCAACTTCTACACACTGTATGTATTCAAAGCCTATCAATGGTACTTTTTCGATCTCTGGCTTGATCTCACAGATAGGTACACGGGTAGGAGTGATTTCAGAATCTCCCTTTAACGTCACCACTGAACCTTTGTAGGGGAACTTAACTTTTTGATGGAAAGAATAAGGCACAGCCCCAATTGGATGGATCCAAGGCCTACCAAGTAAAAGATTGAAACAAGCAGGCACGTCTAGTACTTGGAAATCGACTTGGAACTCTACAAGCCCAATAGCTAGAGATAAAGTTACCAGGCCAACTACTTCTCTTCGAGTGTTGTCGTATGCTCTCACAGTTTGCCCTGATGGTTTGAATTCTGACGGTTCGATGCCCAAGGAGGTGGCGGTGCTGAGAGGACACACATTCAAGGCTGACCCGTTATCTATAAACACTGTAGGAATTCTCTTCCCCATAGTACCACCATGACATACAAAGCTTGTAAATGATGAGGTCCTTTTTTCGGAAGGTCTGACTCTGTGAAGGATATTGACTGCCCATGTTGAACTGGACTGACCAAACTGACTAAACCCTCGAGTGAAGTGTCGATAGGAATTTGAACTTGGTTGAGTAGCCTGAGTACTGTCTGCCTGTGCTTTTGAGAAGCCATTAAAGTCCCCAGATGGTTATACTGGCTTGAGTACGCTTAAGCTGTTTCAGTATCTCTTCCTCTTCCTCTTGAACTTCAGTGCGTTGAGATCTTTCTAACTCTCCCAAAGGATTATCGGATTCCAAGTTGTCGGGCTTAAAATGACGACCTCCTCTAGTGACATGGTTAACATCTTCCTCATCACTGGCCCAAATATCTGCTATTTCATCTGGTGTGTTCATCAAATCTTCCCACTCTATGATATCAATCTCATTCTCTGACCCATCATCTATGGTAGACTCGGAAGAAGTCGAACTTGATCTGAAGTATTGGGTGACCCATGGTTGCCTTGGATAGATAGTTCGGTAACGGGTTTCCCCATTTATATTGGTGATCTTGGTTGTGAAATACTTCTTGAGGATACTCTGGCTAGCTTTCTCAAAACGGATGAGGTTTGGATCTTCGGGTTCAACCTGAGCCATAGGAACGTCTTCTTTAAGTGAGTCAGGGTTATCACCCCAACCAGTAGGAGCTATGGGTTTTTCAAAGGTGGGCTTCTTCATTTTGGGGTAAAAGACATAGAAGTCGAACTTCCCACTAGGTTCCCCTAACAGGCCTACTTCGGGATCTCCGGCCTCATATCTTTTTCACAACTCCCATTGGCTAGTCCCAGTCTTGGAGAAGGCTTTCTTGGTTCTAGCTTTAGATCTAATGGGTTCGATCTTTGTCATCTTAGCTTCACAAGACTTTTCAGGGCAGAGAACGTAGAAACTAAACCTCTCATTTCTTTCTATCAACAAATCCACACAAGGATCTCTAGCTTCAAACTTTTCTTTGAGAGCCCACTAACTAGTACTATTCTTTGATGACTGATCCACTTTGCGAGGCTTGGGAAGCCCATTCGAACTAAAACCCGGGAATGTATATTTCTTAAACTGTCTCCATGAACGATAAAGCCCCCTTGGGCTAGTGAAGGGTTGAGGGATTTCAATCAGACCTTGATCAATGAACCCTTGTACTATATTTCGCAATGTATCACATGATTCCGTGTCATGGCTATAGGTGTCATGGTATTGGCAGTAAAAATTTTTGGATCTTGGCTTGTACGGGGTAATGAGCCCACGGGCTTAACAGTGATGAAACATTTCAATCAAGGAAGTAGGGAATGAAGGGTGAGGGCGGATAGGCTCACAATGGACATAAGGGTCGGCATGGATAACATTGTTATTTGCTGGTGGTGGGACTGTATGGGTAGGAAGTGGATTTTGGGTGACATTGGGTTGAGAAAGTGGGGAAATGGTTTTGTTATCTATGAGGTCTTGGATTTCATGGCGGAGACGAAAGAAACGGTTGGTAGTATGGCCTTTGGATTGATGGAAATGGCAGTATTCATTTTCATTGTAATTCTTGGGTAATGGGTTGGGTGTAGGTCTGGGTTCCAAAGGTTGGAGCAAGCCTCAAGCTTTTAACTTCTCGAAGACCTTTTCCAATGGCATATAAAGTTCAGTGAATTTTCTGGATGGTTTATTTCCTAAGGAAAAGGGTTGGGTAAATAGAGCAGGCTGAGATATGGCATTGACTTCGGTAGCCTTCCCATTGATGACAGGTCGGCGGTTCTTGTAAGGTTCGTCGGTTCGGAGAGCTCCATCAGCTAGAGCGTCCTCCACTTGGGTACCAGCAGCGACTAGAGCTCGGAAATTTGGGAGATATTGGAAAAACATGTGTTTGTGATAAACTGGGAGCAAATTATTTACTATCATGCGGATTTGTTCTTCTTCTTCAGGGCGGTTAGCCATTTTAGAAGCCTTGGCTCTCCAGCGGGTGAGGAAAACAGAGAAAGTTTCCCTTGATTCTTGCTTTGTAGTCTCCAAGTCCCTCCTAGTGATATCAACTTCAGTGTTATACCTGTAATGATTGCTGAACTCAGTGCATATATCTTCCCATGTCTTCATTCTAGACTCATCTAGTGACAGAAACCATTTCAGAGCGGATCCAGCCAGCTTCTCGTGGAACATTTGGGCTAGCAGGTCATCGTCAGCCCCTCGTGGGTGCATGGCTCTCACGTACATCTTCAAATGGGTCTTAGGACAACCCATTCCATCAAACTTCTCTAACTCGGGCATTCTGAAATGAGTGGGCATACGGGCCTTAAGGAACAGAGATAACGACGACATGTCTACCAGATCATCAGACTTCCTAATACCTTTCAATGCTTTTTACAGGGCTTCCACCTTACTACTCAACAATATGGGCTCAGTGGAAAAGAAAGCAGGGGTCTTGGGCTTGGACTCTTTATCCAGATCAACAGGCTGAACAAATTCTGGACCAAACCTAGTGAGCTCAGCAACTATCTTTGGTCTAAGGAAACATTCCTCTTCATCAGCATTCTCAAACAAAGGATTAGTACGGGCTCGCACCTTATCCTCCTCTTCTTTCTGATGAACTAACTCTTGGACTACTTTTAAGAGTGCCTCGATCTTCTCATTAGTCGTCTTTCCATTAGTTCCAACGGCGGTAGGGGTATGATCTTCGTTACTAGACATTTTTGAATCAACAGGTAGACCCTTAAACAACCGACCGCTAGAATCTCGATGCCAAGCCAAAATGCTGGGAAAGGGAAAAGATTTGAATCAACTAAGAGCTTCGAGTGTGAAAAGGGATGAATAAGGACAATCTCACATGCTCACAAGAGCATAGGCCTAAAGCCTACATATCAACCTTCACTCTCTCATTCTATCTTATGAAAAATGGGCCTAAGGCCTGAGTACGAATCTCAGCTCACCGCTCACATCCCAATCTTACCACAGGCTTATATCTTCTATCTAATTGACATGGGCCTAAAGCCCCCGTCTCAAACTCACAGCGGATCTAAATCTTCTATCCAAAGGATATGGGCCTAAAGCCCACGTCTCACGTTTCACGTCTTTTCATAAGACTCACAAATCAATACCACTATTTGGGTAGCATAACACTACCACAGGCCTAAACTCATGAACTTATAGGGTACTAGTCTTTATTATGTACCTTGACTCTTTGAGAATACATCCCTTAAGAGTTTAGGGTATTTCATAAAGTCTAGACCTACAATCCCAGGTCCTAGTGGTTCTACACACTTCACAATCAAGGCTCAATACAAAACCGGTGGGAAAATCCGGCAGCATAACATTACAATAGTGTGTGATAGGCGATGTAGGGTATGTGTCCTAAAGACATTTTACATGGACTAATGCAAAGGGTAGGCTGAGTGTCCTTTACTCGCTCGGTCCAATCGATATACCTAACCACATGTGACATCAGGAATGCCGCGTGGGTCCAACAATACGTGATTGGTCTGTTTGATATACCCGAGGGTACTTGGCAAGAAGGGTGATGGCTTTCGCATACATGGAACCCGAGAGTCAAAGAAACCGGGCCCAAGGCTAGGCTCATCGTTGGCTTTAGCATACAATGTCCTAAACATGCAGAGTCAATGCGCACACAATGCAGAATTTAAGTCACACAGTCATACAAATGCAAGTGGTTTGATTTTATTAAATTAAGAAATTGAAAAGCCCAAAAATAATTAATTGGAGTTTAGCCCTCGACGTCCCCAGTGGAGTCGCCAGTCTGTGAACCAGCCAACCTGATCGGGAGGCCTCTCGTTCACTTTGGGGGTGTTTCTTAAGTGGATTGTGGATGGTGTTTATCCGTCTCGATTTATCCTTCTCTATTATCCACATTTATCCTTCTCTATTTATCCACTCGAGATTGGGTTTTTGAAAAAGGGATGAGAGTTTGTAAAAAAAAAAACTAGGAGTCGCCACCTTATTTTTAGGGAACAATGAAACCACAAAAAAGAGTTTAATTTTCAATAAAATATTGACCCCATATTTTGGAAAAGCATGGTCTTTTGAATCAAAGTTGGATTCGGGGGCTAGGTTACGAAGTGGGAAGGTTCCAAGGAGCTCCTTGTAGGCACCCACCTCGCCCTAATTAAAGGTCTCCTAATTAAGTTTGGGCTTTATCAAAATCTTTTCAAAACAATCCTAGCATATCTAATCAACCACAAAATATGAATAATAATATATAATAATAATATATATAGTACAAAAGTATACACAATCCTAAGGATCTTAGGAGACTAGAAGTCAACCTAAGATTGGACTTGCACCCTATTGACTGCCTACGTACCTTATCAATTGCTTGACAAAAATCAAAGTCCACATAGTTCGATTACCTAGGATTCTCCTATTGTAATGAACTATATCCTTGAAGGCATTCTACCTTATCTAAGACTCTATCTTCGAGAGTTGGTGTTTGTTTAAAATACTTCATCTTTCAAAATGGGAGTTTCATCCCAAAACAACTTCTTTGATTTTTATTTGAAAACTCTCAAAAATAGACTCTTAAACAAGTCAAAACCTCTCTTTAGATGTAGTTTTTACAACAAAGGGGAATCCTAGGTGAAGCCAAGTGGCTTCCCTAACCTAAAAGTCCCTAACTACATCCTAAAGTCATCTAAATAATCCTAAATATTAAAATAATGCATGCTGGAAAATTCTGGAAAATGAATAAAAATACAACCAAAGAAAGTGATCAATGCATGAAAATGTCCTAAATGCAATCTAAGTTAGCTATGGGAACCTAGGCATGTTTCTTAGTTAATTTAAGCCTAAAAAAATGAGTTTTAATGCACTTTTAGGTCACTTTAAACCCATGGACAGATTTATATGCAACCAAAGAGTGGTTTAAAACCCATAAAATAAAAGAATAAAAAAAAGTGTAAATGACCTAATATGCAACCTAGTATGATATGGTAATTTATCCCATACGATATGCTTGAAAACAACCCTTTATTCATAGGAAATAAACACAAGCGTAGAGTCTTACCTTTTGCATGCTCCCTCGAACACAATTGGTATTTTTAGGCACACTATAAGAGATAAAAATAAACTATCAAACCTAATAATGCAAGCTCATCCTAACAACACTAGCATGTGATTATTTTGCATAAAATATCCTAACATGATTATTAACTTAAGAGACCTAAGCATATGTTAAAGTAATTCCTATCATGCATACTAACATATAAAAACCTAATCCATAATCATATAAGAAAAGGAAAAGAAAAGGAAAATAATATGCCTAAACTAATCATGCATCCTAAAACTAATCCCTATTATGCATACTAAAGAAATATGGAACCTAAACTATGCATACTAACAATGAACTATATCCTATGCATGCATACTAACAATGAACTAAATCCTATGCATACTTAAAGAAATAAAACCTAATCTAATATGATCATAGAAGAAGAAGAAGAAGAAGAATGCAAAACTTTAAATAAACTAAAACTCTACTAACCTCTTTGCTTCCTTCCCTCTTGCTCCAAGCCTTCTCCTCAAGCTCCAAGGACTCCAAGGACCTCAAGGACTTTAAAACTTAAGCTAGAGTGCTATGGGGGAAGCTTGTGCAATTGCTCAAGCCTCTACTCTCCAAGCTAGCTCTCTAAAGCTTTTTTCTGTGTGTTAAAACTGATTTCAGGGCCCTCTATTTATAGGGAGGCCTGAGTTTGATCATCGGCTGAGTTTAAATCTCTTAGGAGTGATCCAAGGGCTCAAAACCAATCTTCCAAGGTGTTTGAACTCATCCCAAAGTCCCCATGGCCGAACTGGACACATGGTAGGGCTTGGAAGAGTCCTGGCAGGAAAAAAACTCTGGAATTTATCAAAATAGGCTGAAAAAATCGACAATCATCCACCTTGGGACGGTTGGCCGTCCCTTGGTGGACGGTCATCCATCCCTCATGCCATTTTTAGCCTGTGTGGGCCAATCACAGCCCGTTTCGACTCGGTTTCAGCTTTTTTCGGCTTTTCGAGCCCGTTTCAAGTCCAAATTTGAAGATTTAAGCGCCGTGTTTAACACATATTTCACATGATTTATATAGTGTTTTTATTACTTTCATCATACATTTTGGATGCTTTATGTGTGGAATAGGTGCGTTTGACAGTTTGGTCTTGTTTCAGGACAATGGGTGTCGAACGGTGAAATTCTCCCATCTTTTGTGTACAAATGAGCTCCATCGTTTATCACCTCTCGCCGTTGCCAGTTGTTGACAAGTCAATCTTGCCTAGTCAAGGTGTTTGGTGAAAGCCCTTTTACCCTTGGAGGCGTTCGGAGGGTTGGTGAAGTGTCAAGCAAGCTTATAACAGCATTTCAGCATTTCTGCAATTTTGTACCGGTACAGGCAATTTTGTACCGGTACAAAATGTCACTTTGGAGGCAGTGTGTTTTTGTACCGGTACAGGTAATTTTGTACCGGTACAAAAGGTCGGGATTTCAGCAATATGTTCGTAAATTGTCTATTTTTGTGAGGGCACTCTTGTCTTTAGCCCCCATTCGTGTAAGTGGTATAAATACCCTCTTTCTCAGCTGAAAGAGGGACAACACTTAGTTTTCTCTTAGGTTATTTAGTTTAGCTTAGGGTTTTCTCATATTTCTAGGGTTTCTTCATAGTTTAGGTTAGATTTCTGCTTGTTCTTGTTAAATCTCAGTTGTAATCTTTAGTTTGACTCTTTAAACTAGTTTCTTAGTAGCTGAACTTGGTTTCTTTGTCTTGTAATCTTTCAATAGAAGTTATTTCTCAATCATTGTGCATTTACTATTCTTGTCTTGCATTTATTTCTTATAACCTAGCTTTAATGGAGTTCTAAACCTCCAAGGTAGGGTTCAAACGGTGGAAACTCATCACCAACAAAGGTAACAACACTCTCTCATCTCTTTGTGTTTAATGGAAAGGGTATGATGCCAAATACTCACTACTTCTTCTCTCAATGCTTAGGATGGCATCTTCTTGACAATGTGTGAATAAGTTAACCTTGGTACACATTGTGCTTGAACCTAAATGCATGCTAAGTGTTTGTAACATTGCTTAAGTGAGCATTTGGTATCATTCCCATATTCATACTTGTTTAAAAAGCTTTCAAAGTTATATCATCCATCAAAGACCATTCTTCAATGGATCCTAGATGAGAACATTAATGAGAGATGCTTGTTACCTAGTTGTGGATGAGTAGAAACCCTAGAACCCTACCATTTGTTTCCCTTGTGTTAATTTCAATCGCAACCGGTTACCAAATCAAACCAATCAACAAACCCCCATGATTTACTTTAAGTACACATTATTTGGGTTTCAATGCCTAAGGATCCTTCGTAGTCCCCACTCCCTGTGGAAATGACCTGTGGATTCCCATAGTTTATTATGCTTGGCGATAATTGAGTTCCTACGCTTGGGACGTAATTGAGCACACCGCAAATTGACAAGCACGCCGAAATGATCGTGATTCGATTCTCCATGTTTTAAGAAGCGTTTGAAGTGAAAATACATTGACCAAGGTCAAAGGTTTAGGGAAAAGTCGACCAATTAGCTGTTTAGGGCCTGTCGGGCCCAAATTAGGGTTTTGAAATTTGCTAACCGATTGCTTTTGACATCGTTTCTTCTTCTTGAAACAAGTTTTAAAATGTTTTAGAAAAGTGTTTTGAAGCCTTTGAAGGCTTTGGTTTGATAAAAATATCGAATCCCGGTCACTTCCGGTCGAAACCCTAATCTGGGCTTAAAAAGGCATTTTAAGCCTTAAGAGCCAATCATGAGCCAAAAGGCTCCACAGACCTTGCCACTGATCAACTTAGCTACCAAACACACTTTAAATATCTATGCCAAGGCCTCGAAACCATTCGAGACTAGATCGACAGTCATTCAAGGCTTTTGTGATTCAAATGACAGTACTGCCCTTTAGTCACAAAAGGCCTTATTTTCTATCAAGCCTGGCTCAGAATGCCATGGAATTTTGCTGGGATGTTCCTAGACTCTCTAAAAACTAAATGCAAAAAGAATCGACTCAATCTGACCTAAAAACCTATATGTGATAATGACCTCTATCTAACTACCCACAATGGCAAAACTGGCAATTTAGGGTTTTGACACCCTATTTTATCTCTAATCACAAGCAACCATTCATGACCATACTCTTGATCAAAAATGGATGTCTACATATGGTACTTCTTGAAATGAGTGTTTGGGGTTGTTTGGTAGCCATGCTAGTGCTACTCTGTATGATTGGTCTAGTCGTGTCATTCATGGCTAGAACCAAGACCCCCAAGGATGGCAAAGCCTCTGGCTCTTCTGTGGAGCGTGCTGTAAAAAAAAGAAAACCTAATACTTCCAAGCCCATGAAAAGAGGAAAGGGAAAGAGGCATGACAGTGAAAGTGAGGAAAGTGAGGATGATGAGATTGAGGCAATGTTCGAAGATGAGCTTCAAGAAGAGGAAAGTTCATGGGTTAAATCACTTGCAAAGAGAGGTTTTCACTGCAAGAGAAGTGTGGAAGAGGGAACTTTTATTCACACTCATGCTATTCGAATCATGATCAAAGACCAGAACTTGGGATTTTTAGGCAAGCCCCTTGAAGGCTATCACCCATCTGTTGTGAGGGAGTTCTACTCTAACTTAAGAGAACACAACAAGATTGAATATCACATGAAAACAACAGTGAGTGGCAAATCTTTTCTAGTAGGCACCTCTAGCATTGCTGCAGCCTTGGGATATCCTCGACCTTCACATTCAGATGGTGTACCTCACCCATTTCGCCCACTGACTGTTTTCAACGGGGCAACATTTACTCAAGCTATGTGCTCAAATCCAGTACCAATGGTATCTTTCGCTCGAAGAGAGTTCACTCCTGGGAAACTGAAACCTGAATATGCTTTAATGAATAAGATCATCCATTGTAGTATTGTGCCCAAAGGGAAGGAAAAGGCGCCTAGGATCGATGAGATTAGATTCCTTTTTGAAGTAATGAATGGTCGTCGGATTGATTTTGCAGTAGTTATTTGGGGAGTGATGAAGGATTTCATCAGTGTCACCAACAAGACAACTTACATTTTCCATGTTTCGTCACCCAATTCGTAAAAGCTAAAGGAATCAAGCTGCCTCCTAAGACCAAGATGGTACCTGCTTGAACTTAAAATGAGGTGCGCAATAGATTCCCAAGCATAGAAATCCACCGGTCGTCAAGCAATAAATACTAGGGAGTCCCTAGGTCATATCCACAGGGAGTGGAACAGGTCCAAATGATCCTTAGGTGTTGATAACCAATGAATGTAAAATAAAGTGTAAAATCATAGGGGTTTTGATTGTTGAGAGTTGTTTGTGCCAAATTAGTGGCAAATTGCAAATGAAAACTAAGTAAGTAAAGAAGATGGGTCCTATGGGTTCATTCCTTCCAAACCTTTGGTACAAGTATTTCTCA
>JAESVK010043932.1:0-10045 GCA_017140935.1 Hamamelis virginiana
TTTTAGAATAGATGTATATGAGAAATATCAGTCTCTCTATCTCAACTACTTGAGATGCATATTTCTCTTATCATTTATTCATGGACCTTATCATATATGTTAGAACATATTAGATAAGTTATACCTTCCATATATAGATAACATGAAACTTAATATACCCTTTAGGATTGGTTTTAGGGCATACTTCTAACATGCATCACGGGTTGCTTGTTTTGGGGCGTCGCCAATCGTGATCGTGAGGTTGGTCCAACCAAGTGAACTCACGGAAGAGCCATTGAATCCGACCAGCGGGGCCTTTATTGGAAGCAGATCGGAAATTTTCATTCCTATTCTTTCGTAGGCGGTGATAAAGAGAATGTCCGCCGAACTGCCCATGTCCACCAGAATTTTGCATACCTCAAAATTAGCAATAACTGCCTTAATGACCAAGGCATCATCATGAGGGAAGTGAATGCCGTTCAACTCGTCTTGAGAAAACGTGAGCATGCCATATCGGGGGGGGGGGCAAGGTCGGTGGCATAACACATATGATCGGGTGGGAATGACCTTGCTGCCCTTGCATAGGCTTTTCGGGCTGAGTTGCTCTCTCCAGCCAAGGTAAAGCCACCATGGATCGTGTCGATAACTCCAGCAAGTCGTTGTTGGAGGTCGGGTTGCTTCTGACTTTGGTCAGCCATAGCTGCCTAGCCATTTTTAGCCCGTACCTGATCAATAAATTCCTTCAAATACCCATTTTTTATTAAGCTTTCTATTTCATTCTTCAGGTCGAAGCACTATTCAGTAAGGTGTCCGTGGTCCCGATGATATGCACACCATTTGTCTTTGTTCCTCTTCTTAGGATCAGATCTCATTTTGTTCGGCCATTTTACGAAAGGTTGCCCTTGAACTTCATTCAATATGTGATTGATGGGCATTTTGAGCGGGGTAAAGTTGGTGAATCTTCTGACCGGTGATCTGTCTTTCTTATCGGCATCAGATTTTTGTTTTTTGTCAAACGGTCGCTTGTCCTCCTGATCTTTCTCCTTACTCTTCTAATTGGAATCCTTATTCTTCTTGTCGGAATCGAATACATCGTCCACCCCGATGTACTTTCTCGCTCTTTCAAGCAATTCGGTCAGGGTTTTTGGTTCCCTTTTTGCAAAAGAGATTCTGAGGCTTTTACACCTTAGGCCTTTGATCATGGCCGCAATGGCGACTCCCTCATTTAGCACGTCAACCTCCAGCAACGCTGAGCTGAACCTATGAACACAGTCCTTTAGGTTATCGTCATTCTCCTGATCGATGCTGAGCAGGTAGGTGGCCGATCGTTTTGGTCGGTGACTGCTTACGAAATGTGCCACGAGCGCTGTGCTCAGACTGTGGAACGAGTCTATAGATGAGGGGGCGAGCCTTTGGAACCAAGTTCTCGCAGGACCTTTTAGTGTCATAGGAAAGGCCCTACACATGATCGGGTCAGATATTCCCCTCAAATACATATGATCCTTAAATGTGAGGACGTGCTCCCTTGCATCCGTTGTGCCATCGTAAGAATCAATTGCTGGAAGTTTAAACTTCTCAGGAATAATTTCTTGAAGAATGAGGGGAGTGAATGGGGAGGTATGAGCAAGCTTTTCCTGATCCAGTCGGGTATCCATGTGTGGATCGTTTCTCCGAGTGTTCGTCACGATGGGTCTGGCAGTCGTCACTCGAGCTTGTCGGGGAATTGAAGATCGGGATTCACGTGATCTATTGGGTTCATGATCCCTAATAGGTCGGTGACGTCATTCAAGATTGGTCAGCCTTCTACGGGAGTGGACTTCCGAACTGCTATCCTCGCCCTTCTGCATAAGTGGTCGAGGTTGAGCGTTTTCCCTGTTGATCGGGAGGGACGATCAGTGGCTTTCCACGGTTGCTCGTCTGTGTTAAGAGATGTTAACATGATCCATCGTTCTTCTTTGAGCCAGGATTTCCAGAGCATGAGGTTGGATGTTCATTGGGGAATGGTTTTGCACCCCATTAGACATAAAGAGCTCCTGTTGGCGAGATAGGTTTTGGACTATCGACGTCATCTTCTCATTGTGCTTTTGCATGTAGAATATTTGGCGTTGAATAGGATCATTAATGGACGAAGATCCAATCTCGTGGTGAGGAGAGATATTCTCTGGTGGGATTAAAGGTTGAACTTGTTCAACAAGCAGTGGATGATCAGCCGATGGGGTTGATCTAGTTATTGGCAGGGGAGGAGCCACAGGTGGAGCATGTTCACCGGAAGGTGGTAGGTGAGTGCTGGGTGCACCGGCAATGACCTGTTCAGCCTCATTGTTAACGCCGGAGCGGGTGACCACCATTTTAGCCTGATGGATAAGAACTTCAAGGAAGGAGCACTAAAATTGAAAATTTTCGGGGCCCCACGGTGGGCGCCAAACTGATGATGTCGAAAATCGTTGATAAAAAATGGATCGAATTAAGGGTGGAGATGATCGAATTATATACTAGCTCATATCACGGTCATCGGTGAGGTGCCTGCCAATTAAACTCCGACGGTCAAGTTAGTAACCAGAGGAGATAATGAAAGTCGAAGAGAATTAGCAGGGGTTGTGTGAGCATACCTTAATCATTTCGAGTCGTGCCCTTATGTAGTAATCTTGGTGATAAGATGTCTACTTGATGGAGGTCACCTCTAAGGTTTAGTGACCTAATCTGTCTTCTCCATGGACAGTCGCATTTAATGTTTGCGTGATTAACTCATGTGGCCATTTAAGAATGGCCTTACTTAGGTGATTACTTCGTACCTCACCTACGCCCAGATTTGGTGTCAGACGTACTATTGTCATCATTATCAGAACGTGCTTGAATGTCGCGTCACATATGTCAGATCATACGGGTCGGGATGGATTAAGAGTACATGATCGGGGTTTATACATCCCTATCAATTGTCATTCAGACATCCCGACCCGTTTAATACCCGAAGCTAATTCCCGGGTCAAAGATAATGTGACTTAGTTCAAACGCAGGTCGGGTTCACCCTCTTCAATATATATAGCTGATCCCTTTATCTTTCTCTTCAAAATCCTCACATTCTGTTCCTTTTGATCTCTTCTGCTCTGAAGATTTTCCTTAGACATGGAATGCTTGAGCTTCTTTGTTGGAATCATAGGTGACAAACCATTTTTTCTTCTTTATAAAATGTCATGTGCGTGGGTCATGCAAGGAAAGAGAATTAAACTCACAGCTTTAGTTTCTTTTTATTGCAGGCAACATCATCTCTTTGATGGTCTTTTTTTCTCCCATGTAAGCTCTTTCAAGCTTTCCAGCTCCTTCAGAGATCGAACCATGATTATACAATTATAATAAATGTATACAGTATAGAAGTGACAAATGATCCAAATTTTTTTTTTCTTTAACCAAATTTTCTCTTGATATATAATAAATGAAAGAGTTAGGATTCATTCAAGAGCGATGCTTTTTTGGGATAATTTTTTGAGATATATAGCATTAATTACTATTTTATTATTAATATATGATTGAATTGTGAATGCAGAGACACGTTTTATTGAATAATAAAGCACAAATCAACTGAGGAGTATGATAGTCTTCCTTATATTTGCACACTTTTGAGCTCAACCTTGTGGACATACTATGGAATCACAAAGGCTGGGGGATTACTTGTTGCAACTGTTAATGGTTTTGGCATTGTTGTTGAAACCATCTATCTTACCTTATTTCTTATATATGCACCACCAAAGATGAGGGTACGTGACTAAAATCATCATGCCTTAATTATATATCATAGTTTTAATTTGTTATTATTGACACGTCGCTAGCATTATAATTGAAACTTGTTAATTATGAATTAATGCAGGCCAAGAGCGCGGTTCTAATTGGGATCATGGATGTGGGGTTTGTTGCAGGAGCAGTTGTAGTTACTCAGTTGGCGTTGCAAGAAGATACACGAATTGATGCAATTGGGTTAATGTGTGCAGGCCTAAATATAGTTACGTATGGATCACCTTTAGCTGCCATGGTAAGTAGGCTTCATCAATATTTTGCATAAAAGACAGAGGCCTAGCTTTCTGTATTTTTCAGACTAATCTAACATGTACGCATATATATATATAATCCAGGAATTAGGTAAGTTCTATTGAACCAAATGAATTAATTCAAGAATTTAATTTGCCTTTATTTGGATCTTGGAAATAACGAGGGGTTGTTTGGATATTGAAAAGAGCAATGATGCCGATGACCTCTTGGTTTAGTGACTTATATTTCTACTTTTAGAAAATATATTTTGACTTCGAGCACATGAACATGCATTAATATCCATTTGTTCCAAATTAAAGAGATCGAATTTTGGGTGGGGTATGATTCTATTGTTTGGCAAAAAATTTAAAGTACATTATATGATATATGGTGACTAATGAAAGATTGATGGAAATGTTATCTTTTCAGATAACAGTGGTGGCAACCAAGAGTGTGGAGTACATGCCATTTTTTCTCTCATTTTTCCTTTTCTTAAATGGAGGGATTTGGGCTTTCTATGCTTTGCTTGTCCGCGATTACTTCCTCGGAGTAAGTTCTTTTCTCCCATTACCACCATCACTAGCTACTACTAGAATAATATTAGTCATCGTATGATGGATTGATTGTATGTTTTTTACATACTATTTTAATTAAAACCACCATAACTGGCTTTATTTTTTGCCTACGAAATATTTGAACTTTCTACTCAACTAATCTTCAAACACAGATAAAGTCAGTACCCACTCACATTAGTAAATGGTCGAAAAATTAAGCCAGTGACTTAACTTAGGAGAAGAGTCAAATTTGATACCTTCTATTTTATAAGACGCAATCACTAAAGAGCAATTTTTCTACATACATATGTACTGGACCTTATGGTTAGTTACTGACCTCCTCTTTAGGTTACAAGTTTTATTATCATGACTACTTTCCTTGAGCTATCTTAAAAAAAGAATGACTTTTGATGACCGTTAAAACAACTTTATGTAGCTGATTTTTATTTTCCTTTTGTTTTCTTTCTCAAGCAATCAAAGATCCCAAATCTTACAATTCCCCCTCTTTTTATATTGAACTCGAGTTTTTAACCCTTAAGCTCCTCCTCAAGAGAATATATATACCGACTTTCAATTTCAAATGTCATCTTTGTTAGACTGAGTGCATCGAGTCCAAAGAAAAACTAGAGTTAGGACCTATTTAACTATCCCAATAGATTTATTGTAATTTACATAATCTTTAGCAAAAATCTATATTCTTGAATAGAGGCGTCGCTATTTCAAAAAGTTCTTAAAATTATTGGCATATATATATATATATATATATATATATATATATATATATATATATCACTAGAATTTCTCTTATCAGCAAATGCTGATATTTGCTTAAAATGCACAAAGAAGCTGGGCCGTGCGATTGATGCGGAGGTGAGATTAACGGCTGGAGATGTGTTCCACTTAAACGACCCGGTTTCAATCGCGACCCGCGTATTTTGTGAATCCAAACCCAGCTTTTGCTTCATCTACTCTTCTCACGCACGAAACCCCAGCCCCAAAATCCCCAAAATCGCACGGCGCACGGACGACTCTCCGATCAGCCTCCATCTCCGATCGCCATCTCCGATCGCACCTCCGATCTCTGTGTCCATCTCCGGCGGCACTATTCCGGCGTCGACCTCGCTGTCAGCGACCCGCAAATGACCCGCGTGAATGGTGCACGACCTGCAAATGACCTGCGTGAAAGGTGCAACAAGGTGAAACCCTAATCCTCTCCTCTCCCTCACGTTTTCCAACCATCTCCATCTTCGTGTTGAAGTTGTTTGGGGGTAATAGCAAAAAAGGGATCTTGAATGTTGAAAGTTCAAACAGAACAAAACAGAGCATAGTTCAATCGAGAAATCCAAACTGGGCTGAATCATCACCCTCGATCTCCATCTCCATCTTCGGCGTGAAGCTTGACGCCGGCCAATCATCACCCTACTCAGCAACACATCTCGATCTCCATCTCCATCTCCGGCGTGAAGCCATGGCGGCCCTTCATCTGCAGCAGCAGCAGAAGGACAAAGAGGATTGACCCCCAAAAACCATAAATCCCCTTTGCCAGCAAGCATCTACTCCTTTGTGTCGCCGCCGGAAGGAGGATCAGTGCTGCCGCCGGTCAACGTGAGGGTGAGGAGATGGAGATGGCACCTGTATGGGTTAGGGCAGTCCGGGTCTTGGTTTCACGCGGGTTAGTCTGGGTCTTTTAAGTGACTCCATCTCAGCCTTCTATTTTGATCCAATGGCCCTTGTCATTTGTGCATTTTTAGCTAAAATCAGCATTTGCTGATAAGAGAAATTCTATATATATCACTACTACAATAAGTTAAAAATCGGACATGAGGTAGAAAGATTTTTAAGGACGGTTTTTAAAAACCGTCCTTAAAAATATACAAAGAGGACGGTTTTTTAAAACTGTCCTTAAAAATATGTATTTTTAAGGACAGTATTTCAAAAGTGTCCTTTTTTGCTTTTTCTTATGACAAAACGACGTCGTTTTGGTTTGTTTTGATTTTAAAAAACAAAAATAAAAAATTAAAAATTAGGATGACGCCGTTTTTGGAGAGGCTGAATAATATCCCACCTCTTATCTCACGACTCTGCTATCTCTCCTTCTCTTTCTCCACTCGATCTCACTCTCTCCCACTCCATCTCGACCGCTGATCGAGAAACCTAATCCGCCTCTTCACCGAAATCTTCACAATCTCTGTCAGAATCCTCAGTCATTAGAGCATAATGACTAGCCTACCTAGTGGAGTTGTCTCCCTACCACAAGCTTTCTCCCTTAGCCAAACCCTCACTCAAACCTTAACCCCACGCCGGCACCAAACCCTCTCGTGATACTCGTCGTGCCTCTGATAATTGCATGGATCGCCGGAACCACCTTCTTGATAATCGTCGTGCCTTTTGTTAGCCCCAAGGTCAATTGCATTGACCATATTTTGATGATCACCAAACATATATTACTTTAGTTACTAACAAATGGTTAAGTGTTTTTATCTCTATAGTATCAAAGCCAAATCTTGTTAGAGCTCATCAACTCACTCAAAGCTTCCAAAGTGTGCAAATATGCAAGACATTGAATCATGAAACTTGTGGATGACATCTTGAAGTCATTCATTGAAGAAATTTGAAGACAAGATGTTTAGGAACCTCATTGAAGGCTACTCATTTGATTAAGCTTATATAGCTCAACCAAAAGTTTTTTCATGATCAATGCATTAGCATTCATTGACCTTAGAAAACTTGCAAAAATGCCTTTGAAAACTTTGGTTAACTATATTGGATATTTTAAGTTGAAATAGACTTAGAAAATTCAAGTTTTTAGCTCAAAAGTATGTCTAGTCGACTAACCATGGTCCAGAAGCTAAGTTCTTGGAAAATCTAAGTTTAGTCGACTAAACATATTGATTAGTCGACTAAAGTGGTCATTAGTCGACCAACACTCTTGCCTAGTCGACTAAAGGCAGCCCAGTAGCCATAGATTGGAAATGTAGAAGAGCCAGTCGACTAACACTCTTTACCTAGTCGATTAACCGTGCCCGAGAAATTTTTAAAAACATTTTTTAACTTGTCTAGTCGACTAACCAAATTTTCCTAGTCGACTAATCGAGCCCGGGAACAAAGTTATTTTGATTTTGAACTGTCTAGTCGACTAACACTCTTTGCCTAGTCGACTAATCGACTTGCAAAACATAAAACAGTTCTTTCTATTTTGGGGTTTTTGAACATTAAATGCACCCTGCTCTTCTCTTTTCCTCCAATGGGATTCAAGCTCCACTCAAATGACTATATTAGACCTTGAGGGCTATATAAAGAGGTTTGTACCTTATTTATTCACAATACTCCAACTCTAGTTATTATCATTCATTGTTAAGCATTCATTGTTCAAGCTTTTCTCGACCAAACTCTTGAGCTATATTAGATTACATTCAAAAGTCTACATTTTCCTTCCCTTCTCACAAACTGATCAAACCGTGAACACCGTTTCAGGCACCTGACCCACCACGTCATTCTTCAGCTGGCGAGGGATCTAGCAGAGGGATAAGGAGGAGCTCTCGAAGACATTGACCAATCTTTTATGAGACATGGGGTTTCATTTTGAAAATCATATGTAATTTGCAAACATTTGTGCCAAAACGAATTTTCTTCTCTTTCAGTGAATATGTGCACCGACAAAACATGTTCATTGCTATTAATTCACTCACTTTTGATCATGATTGAACTAATATCAATGTTTTAAAACTCATAAATAGCAACAAAGTCAACAAAAGTCAAAATCGGGGCCCCGAATGCACAAAAACTCGAAAACAAGCAAAATTGGCAAAATGGGCGACTAAATCCTGGTGACCATCCAAGCCAGGATGGTTGGCCGTCCACCCTAAGACGGCTAGCCATCCTGCCTAGGACGGTCACCGTAGTGGCCGGCCCTATTTTGCCTATTTTGAGCAGTTTCCAATTTTTGGCCTTTTCAGTTTCTAATTTCTCTTCAAACTTGACCTAGGCCTATAAAAAGGAACCCTTAACAGCCTCTACAACCATCCTACAATAGTTTTAAGCATCATGGAGGCTCTTCCCCAGGTTTTGAAAAGATTCATGGCGAGAATGACGAAAGGAAGACAAGAAGGTGTTCGCTCGCTTCAACTTGAATGCATGCTTTTCTCTTCAACAAATTAAGATAGAAACCACGTTTGTCATTGCTACAAGCCACTTTTGGGATCCCACAACTCATGTTTTCAACTTCGGCACCGAAGAAATATGCCCACTGTTGGAGGAATTCTGTGCGATCATGTCCGTTCCTCTCAAAGGACCTTTCATCTTCCCACAGACTCGGCACAAATATACATCAACACTCGCTTCTCTTCTTGAGATCACTGAAGGAGATACTTCCACATTCATCGAAGGTACTGATCCTAATCTTTTGAAACTGGCTACTTCTTTTCTTCACCCTGGCTTGAATCAGTTCACCACTTCACGGCCTGTTCAACATGTTTTAGTTTTATGCTTTCTCGGGCAATTCTTTTTCTGTACTGGCTCTTTCCTAGTTCCATTAGAATTGTGTGAGCTAGTTTTACCCCTTTCTACATCTCAAAATATGATGCCCATGGTCCTTGACGAAACTCTGAACGGTTTGGATAATTTCCATGCCAACCCCAAAGCTTCTTTTGAAGGTAGTCCCATTCTAGTCCAAATGTGGTTGATTGAAAGGCTCAAATTCATCGCTCCTTCCACTGGTACCTCTTACCATGCTTCCTATAATCGCCGTGCTATTACCCTACCTCGAGAGAACTCTTTACTCGAATGGTTGACTTTTCTTTCTACCCTTTCTTGGAATGACATCGAATGGTATGTACATGATTGGGATTGTTCTGGTCATTATCTACTACGTTCTCTAGGTTATTCTGCAGTGATTTTAATAGGATTGAAACGTATTTCCTTCTATTGGGCAACCCTACTGCTTCGCCAAATGGGAACTAAACAAACGATTCCATCTTTCTCAGAGCATACTTACACTTCCAAGGCGATCTCTCCATCGGTGGTGAAGGCTTTGATGTCAAGGTGGCCATCTGTATTGCGCACAACTCACATTGATTTCTCTCATGGGCCTTTTGAACTGGATGAGTCTTATAAACAATGGTTATCTCAGAATATGGGTACTCGGGTGAAAGAATACAATCAAGGAACGCAGCGGAAGGTAGGATTTTAAAATTTTCCCATTGTATTCATCCAAGAATCGAACTCTAACAATAAAACGAATCAAACTTTAATTAAAAACAATAAATAAAGCTTACTTGTTCTTTTGTAGATGCTCCCTTTGCAATACTATCTCACTTTGATGATCGTCCTCGCTCAAAACTCGAGCCCCAAAAGTATTGCGGCCTCCGATGAGAGTCCACACGAACACAAGAGTTGATGAACCTCCTTAATCTTTCAACACTTTGAAAAAGCAAGCATGGAGAGGGAGAGAGAGAGAGAGAGTGGCGGCTACTAGAGAGAGAGAGCTCTTAGGA
>JAESVK010043954.1:0-15678 GCA_017140935.1 Hamamelis virginiana
AATCGGTCTTACATCATTTTTGACCGATTCAAAATGTTTTCGGCCTATCGTAATAAACCTTTTAGATAACTTACTACCAAACGTCAGACTAGTTATGGCGCATGGAATATGTGGCATTAAATGAGCCATCGTTTTGAAACCGCCTTGCAGTAAATTGATACGGCTCTGCCGTTTGGTTGTACGGCTCTGCCAGAAGTGACATCATCAGTCACGTCTTTTCACGTCTCTTGGGCGCGAAAAAATGGGTTCTAATGATTATCTTCAAGGGTTTCTTTTAAAACCTCCAAACCTTTTCTCATTCTTTACTTTTCTCTCCAACTGCTGAGTGTTTTCTTATTCTCTGGTTTTTCCGACGAACTCCATACGGCATACCTTGATTTTTTACCGTCGCCTCTCTAGCAAAGATCCCGTTCTCTCTCTTCCTTTACGAGTTTCGTTACTTTTTGCCGTTTGTTTGGGGTATTTTTGGGTCTTCTCCGCTATTATTCTGTTTTATCAAGACTTCTCGAGTTTTCTGTAATGGCGACCGGCGGTGAGGAGTTTTCTGGCCAATCCCGTCTTCAGCAGTTCCAAGAGGTTACCCCTAGCGTTATCGCGACTCAGGTATTATCTCCTTTAGATAATTCCTATACTTTAGGGCCTCGTTTCATTGATTCTTCTGCTATTTCTTCTGTTCAGTCTATTTTTCCGAAACACCATGATGAAACCTTTGTTTTTGAAAATCCTGATTCTAGAATATTTTCTGCTCTAGAAGGTACCATTAGGTGTTGGCCAACCACTGTTCCTGGTTGGAATGAGTGGTTCGACCGTATTGCTGCGGTCAAGGCCGATGAATGGAAAACCTCTGGTTTGTATGAGGTTATATATTTTTCTAGGTCTCCCATTACTTTAAATCGACCTCTTCTTCTCTCTGCCCTCTGTTTTTGGTCTGTTTCAACCAACAGTTTTCATTTTAATAAAGGCATGATGACCCCAACATTATTAGACTTGGCCGCTTTATTCGGTCTTCGTCCCCATGGGGGTTACGTGAATGCCAGTACATCTTTCCCTGAGGATGATAGTTCCTTCCCAATTTTTGACCGAAAACATTCATCTTATAGAAATTTCATTTCCAAATTTAATCCAAAAACGGGTGATATATCTCAGACCGAGTATATTGCCTTTCTGTTGTTTTGGATCAGTAAATATCTGTTTTGTACTGCGGCCTTTCAAGTGGTGAAGGCCGATTTGAAATTGGCCTATTTTCTTAGCCATGGTCATAAGGTTTCTCTAGGCCCTCTCGTTTTGTCTAGTCTGTATCGTGGGGTCTATCATCTCTTAACTTCTGACTTTAAAACCTGGGGTGGCCCTTTATGGATGCTTCAGATTTGGCTTTATGCCTATTTTCCTTCAATAAGTCCAACTTTTTCCTTTCGGCCTAGTGTGCCTTCTCTTGGTCATCAATTCATTCATCATACTGGCGTACTTCCTTCTTTTTCTTCTTGTTTCAAATTTTTCTTCTTTGATAAAGACCGATCTCGTTTTTTCATCTATGACAATCCTAAATTTCTCCCTTTGTGGGTAACCCAAGCCATTGATTTTTCACTTCGGCCTGTTCCTTTGCTAAATTTTTGGAGTAGCGTTTTGACTGCTAGGGACATTCATCATAGAGTCATCATTGAGAAGTCTGCTAATAACCGCTGTGGGGTAGAAACTTATAACCCTCACTATGTAGCTCGCCAATTTGGCTTGATACAATCCATTCCCTTCCCAATAACCTTTTCAGTCAACTGTGGTTCCTTGGAGAGGCCAGCACTCGTAAAGGAAGCTGATGTGGAAGGGGTGGACCGAATTTATTCATTAATTCGGCCTGCATCAGTCCCTCCATTTCCCATTAATGAAGATGCCACTGCAGAATTTGATCATTTTTGGTCTGAGTATCTGAGGCCGTACCGGTCGAATGAGTCTGTTGATAGATTCCTTCTTAACTGTACATCTGATAGTGAATCTAGCAGCACTGACCATTCATCTTCTCTTCAGTCTGCAGGAGACAAGAAACAGAAGAAGAAAAAAGGTATTCCTCTTGACCAGTATGAAGACTATCAATCGGTCTTGGCCTTTGAGAAATTTTATGGGATCAAATGGGTACAATCTAGATTTAGTCAAATTCTTGATGAAATGCAAGATGTAATTTTAAGAAAGAAAAGTTTACAAAAAGATTTATTTTTTGAAAAACATCGGTTTAAAAGACGAATAAATTGGGATGCCTTTCATGACCGTTTTAATTCTTTTTTGGAAAACCATAGACCGAATATGCCTTCCACTTCTCTAAGTATAGCCGATTTTGTATCTATTGATCCCATAACTCGGCCACCTGAATCAACATCTGATGGTGTTACTTGGAGTGGTCACTTCGCAAACTGGCAAGAAGTCCGAATGTGGAAGGATCGTTCCGTGTATACGCCACTTGATGTTCGATTTAGAGTAGGTAAGTTTCTACTATTTGTGTGTTATATTTTCGATCTGACTGATCCTGAATTCGTATTTTTTGCAGCTGGCCGATATGCTGAAGTTCAAGATCGGCCACTGGCTCCTTTTGAGCCAATTCTTTCCTCAGAAGAAGAAGAAGATGCCCCTGTAGATGCTAATCCTCCTCCCCCTCCTCGCCAACCTAAAAGGAAGGCACCAAGCAAGGCCACCGTCAAAGCTCCAGTGGCCAAGGTGACCAAGGTGGCGAAACAGTCCAAAGGCCGACAGGACATGGATTCCCTTTTTCAATCCTTGGGCCAACAGGGTCAGCCTACTCCTTCTGGGTCCCAAACGGATGCAACTCGCCTGCCATCGAGTGAACCCTCTTCTCAACTACTCAAACGGTCATCTCAGGCCGATTCTGGAACTCATGCTGCTATAGACTCCCCTCTTCCTGCTATTTATCCTTCCCCAACTCGGTCGCCAGCCACACTGAACACACCTCCTTCAGGTCCTAGTCAAAGTCGGCCTACCTTGGTCGACCCTAGTGACACATTGGCTTGGCTGCGATCCTTTTTGGGAGAATCTGCAGAGCCTGTGAAGCCTCCAACTCCGAAGCAGACTGATGTTTCTGAAGCAAAGAGCTATCTGATGGCCGTTTCGACCATGGCTCTTTCTGATGCATGCAAGGAGTCAGACCGAATAAGGTCTTCTGCTGATGTTCTCTTGTCCTCTCCTGATCTCACCCCAGGCTTAAGTGCGAACCTTCAGGCCTTCGTGTCTTCTCTTGCGAATATATTCGTAAGTTATGAACAGGCCTGCAAGGAGATCGAAGAAGGGGAAAAGAACCTACAAAGGGGTGAAGATATGAAGTCCGAGGCTAAGGTTCATCTGAAGAATATGGAGAGCTTCCAACTGATGATCCAGGAGAGTGGGAGGACTATTTCTGCCATTGCTGACCGAATCGAGAATTTGAAGAGGGAGCTCTATGACTTGCAGCGAGGGATTGAGAAGGCTGAAGAGGTGAAGGCAAAAGCTAATGAAGATATGATCAATACGGCCAGGACTGCTGAAGAATTATCAAGATCACTCAAAGCTCACAGTGCTCAAATGGAAAAGACAAGGATCCAGGTGAAGTTAGCTTCTGATAGATCGGCCTCTGCTATGGCTGACTGGGCAAGGGCAACGGATTCCTTGAAGTTTTCTCTGAGTGTATCTTTACCAGCAGATTCTCCATCGGTCGGCCTTGAAGTTTCTCAATCCCAAGTTGCCGTTGAAGTGGCTGAGACAGAAAGCAATCCTTTGGCCATTGAGCCTGTTGTACCCCCAGCTTAGTTTTATTTCTCTGAACAATTTTATCTGGCCGTTGAGCCCCTTGGATTTTGATAACAATTTTCGGTCATTTGGCCTTCTTGTATTTCAGTTACTTTTAATTTTTAATCTTTTGCGGTCAAAAGGTGACTCGCTATTATATTATGCTTGTCTCTCTTTTTTTTATTTCGGCCTCTTAGCCGTTCTTTATTAATATGCCTATTGTTCATATATCTCTGTAACACTGTTCCCACATAGTAGGATGATACTTCTTAAGATAACGGCCGTTAATTGGCCGATTATGAATGTTTGAATCCATATCCTGTAAGTAATAGGCTCCGCCTTTTAATACTTTATAAATCTTAAAAGGTCCTTCCCAATTTGGGGACCATTTTCCAAATTCGTTACTCTTGGTACCGACTGGTAAAATAACTTTCCAAACTAGATCATTTTCAACAAACGTCTTAGGTCGAACCTTCTTATTATAAGTTCTAGCGACCTTATCTTTTTGTGCTTTTAAATGATCAAGTGCCATAAGCCTTATTTCATGAAGGTCTTCAAGTTCGGTCAACATGGCATCTGAATAATCTTGATCTGATAAACAATTTTGTTGCGCCACTCTCATTGACCGAACTGTTATTTCCATTGGTAAAACAGCATCATGACCATAAGTCAACTCGAAAGGAGTTACTCCTGTACTTTATCTTTTAGAATTTCTGTATGCCCATAATGCTTTAGACAAGAACTCATGCCAAACCCTTGGGTTATTTTCTACCATTTTTTCAATATTGAGTTTCAGAATTTTGTTGGTCGATTCGGCCTGTCCATTGGCTTGAGCATAATAAGGTGTTGAATGAATTATTTCAAAACCATATTCTTTTGCGAAAGCCATTACTTCACTACCAGTAAAAACTGATCCTTGATCGGCCGTAATTGTTTGCGGAAGACCAAATCTGTGGATAATGTTTTCTTTGAGACATTTTATTATTTCGGTCTGTGTGACCGTTTTTAGGGGAATAGCCTCAACCCATTTTGTAAAGTAATCAGTGGCAACTAAAATGAATGCATGTCTTTTAGAGGATAGTGGGAAAATTTTGCCGATTATATCAATGGCCCATCCTCTAAATGGCCAAGGTTTTACAATGGGATGTAGTGGAACAGCAGGCACATGTTGAATTGGGCCATACCTTTGACAAGCTTGACATCCTTTAGCATACTTTATGCATTCATTAAATGAATTCGGCCAAAAATAACCGTATCATCTTATAAGCCATCTCATTTTTATGCCGGCTTGGTGTGCGCCGCATATTCCTTCATGAACTTCGGCCATAACCTACATTGCTTTTTCTTGTGATATGCAGAGTAGTAATAGGCCGTCAGGGCTCCTTTTATACAATTCGTCATTTAACAACACAAATTTCAATGAAAGCCTCTTGATTTTGATGTTAGTTTCTTTGGTCGGATCTTTTAAATACTCAATGATAGGAAATCTCCAATCATTTTGAGTAATATCTAAATTCATTATTCCATGGTCGGCTAAAAATAGAATTGAAGATTCAACTCTTTTTTCAATCGTGACCGCCTTTTTGAATATTCCTAAAGGAATTTTGAAACCTGAGGCTATTTGGGCCATTTCATTGGCCTCGTTATTTTCACTTCTTGGAATAAATTGCATTTCGACCTCGATAAATCGGTCAATTAAATCTTTGGCTTTGTAATAATACTTGATTAGGGACTCACTTAAACATTTATATTCCCCTGTTAATTGTTTAATAACAAGTTGGGAGTCCCCCTTAATTTTTACAGCCACTACCCCTAAATCAAGTAAAATTTCGAGGCCTATAATTAAAGCTTCATATTCGGCCTGATTATTTGAGCATTCGAAATCCAATTTAAGGGAAAAACAAGTTACCTTTTTCGTAGGCGAAATGATAATAATTCCTGCTCCAGCACTTTCCTCCGTTCTTGAACCATTAAAAGTAAGGGTCCAAGGTGCCAAACCAATATTACCAATCTCAATACTTGGAAATATTTCGGGCTCAAGATCGATATTGGGATGATCAGCTAAAAAATCGGCCAACGCCTGGCCTTTTATTGCCTTTTGAGGGACATATACTAGTCTGAATTCAATCAACACTAAAGTCCATTTGGCGATTCTTCCTCTCACAATCGGTCTATTAAGCATGTATTTAATAACATCGGTCTGAGAGATAATATAGACTTCAAAAGGAATCATATAATACCTTAATTTAATACAAGCAAAATATAAAGAGAAGCATAGCTTCTCGACCGCATTGTATTTTATTTCTAAATTGTTCAAAGATTTACTTAAATAAAATACGGCCTGTTCGTAGCCGTTTTCTTTGTCCTGGGCCAACATAGCACCCAATGAGCTTTCAGAGGCCGATATGTATAATTTGAGCGGCTTCCCTTTTATTGGCGGCATTAAGACAGGTGGTTTGCATAGATATTCCTTTATCTTTTCGAAGGCTTCCTGGTGATGCTTTTCCCACACGAAATCATCCTCTGACCGAATCTTTAACAGGGGTGAGAATGCTCTGGTTTTGCCTGCACAATTAGAAATAAAACGGCGTAAGAAATTAATTTGGCCGAGGAATCTTTGTAACTCTTTCTTATTAGATGGAGCATTAGCATTTTGAATGGCCTTGGTTTTATTGATATCGACCTCAATACCTTTTTGGTGGACTAGAAATCCTAAAAAATTACCGGCCGATACTCCGAATGCACATTTTAAAGGATTCATCTTCAATTTGTGTTCTCTCATCTTTTCAAAAGATTTTTATAGATTTGAGAGATGTGTTTCAATATTGGTCGATTTGACCACTACATCATCCACGTAAACCTCCATGAATTCTCCAATGAATTCATGGAAAATAACATCCATTGCTTTTTGATAGGTCGATCCAGCGTTAATTAGTCCAAAAGGCATGACTACCCATTCAAAAGTACCAATGTTACCAGGACACCTAAAGGCGGTCTTGGATATATCTTTTTCGGCTATAAAGATTTGGTTATAGCCGGAATGGCCGTCCATAAAGGACAACATTTGATATCCTGTGATCGAATCAACCAGCATATCGACTACTGGCATAGGGTACTCGTCTTTGGGAGAGGCTTTATTAAGGTCTCTGAAATCAATGCATACCCTAAGTTTCCCATTTTTCTTTATTACTGGGACTATATTCGATATCCAGTCCGCATATTGGGCAGGCCGTATAAATTTGGCCTTGAGTAACCTATCAATTTCTTCCTTGACCTTTGAATGGATTTGTGGGGCCATTCTTCTTGGTGGTTGTTTATATGGCCTAAATCCTTTCTTGATTGGTAGTTTATGCTCAACTAGAGATCGGTCAAGGCCTGGCATCTCATCGTAATCCCAAGCAAACCAATCTCTATATTCTTTTAACAGGTCAATCAATAGGATTTTATCTTTTTCTGGCAGGCTTTGATTAATATATATCGGCCTATTTTCTCCTAGAGAAACTTCTTGTAATGGATCTTTAACTTCGGCCGCTTCGTCATTGAGTCTTTTTGGCTCAAGATTCAAATCTTGCCATGTAATTTCATCGATGTTTTCATCGACGCAGTCAACTAGACTAGCCGACATATTTCTGGTGGCTTCAGATTCGATCAAGTACGTTGTAATCCGAGCCAAAGTTTCTTTGCATTTTTCTTTTGTCGCCTGATCCATGAATAACTTTGGGAAAATTAATTTAGGCTATCTACGTCCAGAGAGGATGTAGCGACCTTGGTTGGTCGGCCATATTTGTCTATACCGGAGAATTGTAGTGGCATAGTTCCAAAATTATATAATTTTGACTCAACAACATTGGTTGGAATCGGGAAAGGATTATTGTCCGCTTCAATTAATTCGGCCTTACAATCCTTCCACATGATTAACATTTGATGCAAAGAAGAGGGGACACACATATTAGCATGTATCCAATCCCTTCCCAGCAAAGCATTGTAGTTGGCCTCTGAGTCCATTACGAAGAATGCTGTTAATCTAGATGTACTGCCAACTGTTACTTCTATAGGCGTTATTCCTAACGGCTGTACTGGGCTACCAGTAAAACTGGCAAGCGAAATTTCGGCCGGTAGAAGATCGGCCTTTGTTTTTCCTAATCTCTTGAAAACGGAAGTTGGTAAAATATTGACCGAAGCCCCATTATCAATTAGGACTTTAGAAATTGGTTTTCCGTTGAAATTAGCTTTTATAAACAGTGGTCGAAGATGTTTAGTCATGTTACTTGCCGGTTTTGGGAAACAGATCCCACCGCAAGTCATTCCTAATTGTTGATTGATCACCGATTCTGGCCGACTATCACTTGAAGATAAACAAATGGTTAATCGGCCATCTATTTTAACATCTATATCATCTTCTAGATATTTTGGTTGGTCTTGTTTTGCTTGAAATTCATGAGGGAGGGTGAAGACCATGTTTACCTGAGTTTCAATTGGTAATGTCCCGAATTGGATGAAATGTTCTCCGGGTTGCCTCTGATTGTCTTTTTCTTCTTTTCGACCACCAGGTTCTATTTTGCCCCCTTTGTTGTTGTCAGCCCGAACCCACTTGTTCTGGCCAATTCTGATACCTCCTGTTCGTGCTACGATTTGCTTTCTCTGTTCCTCGAATCTCCTCTGTGCACGCCTCAATTGGGTTTTGGTTAATTCGGTCTCCCTGTACTGAGGGAACTTAGGATGTCTAACTTGCAACCATTTGTTGTTAGGCTGTGTTTGTGGAGGTTTGACCATTCTAGGTCGAGGAGATATTTCCATTTTCGCCCCAGGGGATGGTGGCTTTTCTCTATTTCCTTTGGCCATCCAGGCCTGAGGGGGTTTTTCGGCCTTATTTTTTGGGGATGGCAGCTTCTCTTTATTGGAGTTAACCCTTTTTTCGGGTGGAGACTTGTCGGTCTTGCTTCCTGACGATGTCCCTTTTTTGTCGCCGGTATTGCTTGATCCGGCATCCTCAAGTAGCAGGTCGTTCTTCAGAGATACTTTAAAACTCATGCCTTGAGGGCTGAAGGCCCTCTTGACCTCTCTGGAGCCAATTTTGCCCTTATGGTCCTGGGCTTGGAACTCAAAATCCGGCTTGTAATCTCCCATTAATGGCCGACGGCGTTTGTTTTCAATGATAGTTCGTTCGACCACATTTGTAGCATTGACGAAATGCGATTGCTGCTTTGGCCTAGCTAACTCCATGAAGCATCTTCCACAATGGACTGGATATCCATTGATTAAGCTATATTGCTGGAGTGATTGTTTCGACCATTTCCTATATTTGTGATAGGTACCTGTAAAAGCATAATCTGCCGGATTCGGCTCCCTCCTCGTAATGTTGAGTTTTCTCATGGCCGGTTGTTTATGAGATTCGGCCTCCACACGATTGTCCGAGGTGATTTTTCCTTTACCTTTTTCTTTAGCCGCGTCTGGTGTTGGTGGGGCGGCCACTTGCTTTTTTGACTCCTACATATACAGCATGTTAATAGAAAACTCTGGAGGGAAAGGATCATCCTCGTCAATTACATTCACATTTTTATCGGTTTCACTGAACTTCAACTTTTGTTCACCGATAGATTTTTGGATTGCATCTCTCAGAACGATGCAATTGTTTGTATTATGCGACCATAAGTCATGCCATTTACAATATTTTTTATTTTTTATCTCATCTCTTGATGGTATGACATGGTTTTCAGGTAACTTTATATGTCTATCTTTGAGTAGAAAGTCAAAGATCTGTTCTGTTTTTGTCACGTCAAAATCGTATTTTTTCTCTTTATAATTACTGCTATTCGGCCTCTTTTGACCGTTTGATTTTGATTCCGTAACATCTGATTTAGCCCGTATTAGGGCTTTGCATGAATATGGCCTTGTTAGAGCCAATTCGGCTAAGGCGACTTCATTTTCCTGGTCTTCCTCATCATCATAGGTGACCTCAAGGTACCCAGTATCTCTGTTTTGGTTCCTATAGTAGGTCCCTCTAGAGGATATCTTCCTCTGGTTTTCTTCTTCAAGAATCTTTTCATATCTAGAAACTGATGATAAGAGGTGTCCTAGGTCGATGAATTCTTGACCCACAAATCTTTTTCTATTTTCAATATTAAGGCCACCCATTACCATTTTTACACAATCAGATTGTGATAAGGTGGTCCTACATTTATTCTCTGCAGTACGGAATCTAGAGATAAATATCTCTATTTTCTCTCCTGGCTCTTGACACATGCGAGCCAAATCTCCGACCGTAACTTCGGCCTCTGCCCTATAGAACCTAAGATGGAATATACGTTCCAATTCCTGCCAAGTTGTTATTGACCCTGGTGGCAGGTTTACATACCAATCAAAGGCCGAACCCGTCAAAGAATTAGAAAACAGCCTTAATTTGAGGAAGCTATTGGCCGCAGCTATCCCACATTGGGTAGTGAATCGGCCAACATGTTCGTAGGTGGATTGTTTGTTATCTCCCGAAAATAACGAGAAGTCTGGAACTTTGTACTGTCTCGGGAACTCGTATAGTTGGTCGATATAATCCGGATATGGTTTGCAATACGCGGTCCTGATGTTAGGACTACATAGACCACCCATTTGTTCTCTAATTATTTCAGTGACCTCATCCCTGTTGAGGTAAGGCCGATTTGGATGAACTGGTTCAAACATATTTCCACCTAGTTGATTTCCTAAGGGATATTCGGCCATATTTTGTTGGCCGTACATGTGATGGGCATGGGGTATAGGTATGGGATTGTGTGGAGTTTGGACTTGGGGGTATGCCTGTGTGTATTGCCCACTATTCTCTATAGGCCCCATTGGCACATTTTGGACTGGAGAACTGAAATTCGGTTGCCCTCCAGCACTCGTTGCTTGGGTTTGGCCGAACGTCTGTTGCCCCCCAGGTATTGGGGAACTTGTAATGTTATTCGGTGCATAATTCATAGGAACTTCCTTTGTTCCACTTGGGCCAATATGTGGCCTATACACAGGATTATTGTAAGTCGTGTGTATGGGGGTATTGAACATTTGGTTTTGGTTGATATTGCCCATTTGACTTACTGGTTCAAAATTTGTGTTCGGCCTTTGTTGTATTTTAACTTGGCCGTACTGAAAATTCTGATTTTCTGCCAGGTCTGTATTACGGCCTCTGTTTCTAACACTTGAGGCCGAGTCTTGATTCATTGCGGGACCGAGTTTTTCGGTCATAAAATCCATTACCCTATCCATATTCGATTTCAGACCACTGGCCACCATTTGGTTAGACTCTGTGAAAGCCTTTAAAATGTTAGCCATTTGGGACATCATTGCATGGCTTTGTTCATGCATTCTCTCATCAAAATGCATCCTGCATGCGGCTAAAACATTATTAGCCATAGCCTGTTCTTGGGTTTCTCTAAATTCCTCAAGTCTTGCTTGAGTACTTGAGGCGGTATCGTCAGGTGAGTCAGATGCCTCTACACTCTCCTTGGCTTTATCTCTCGTGTTATCTTTCTTAGGAGCCATAGAAACAAATTATTTTAACACTCAGGGTCCCACCGGGCGTGCCAAAAATGTTGGCTAGCAAACCGGTTCTCTAGAGAGATGTGTGTGAATTGCGGGCGTGCCAACTACTAACAATCAGATGAGTGTAGGTTCTCCTTGCCTTGAAGCCTCAAGGACTTTTGCAATGTTAAATATAAAACAAATGAGATTGGAATGTAATAAACTCAAAATAAACAAATACGTACCATGTGTTGGCTGAGTACAATTTGTTCTAGAAAGAGCTTCCAATAAAAATGAACAGAGACTGATCCCTGACCAAACCAGAGTTTGGATTCTTCAGTTACAATAGATTACTCCTAAAAAATGAAAAGCGACTAGGAAAAGCTAAAAACAAGACTAAAAGATTAAAAGCTGATGCTTGATTTTGATCGTGGATCCTTTGTTTCTTTGTCCCTTTCAGCTTTTATAGAGGTCGAATGTGTTTGTAACTAATTCCATGTGTCAAATCCCGGTTGGCTAAAGGTTATAGCCGTTCCACATTTTATGGGATTAGTTGAGATCGTGTATCTTCAATATCTTTGATCTGGTCTTCATATATGAACGTGCATTCGAACTCCCAGCTAGATGTTGCCACGTTGCCACGTTTCTCATCAGATATCAACATGCATTTGAGCTCCTCATCAGATATTGCCACGTGCCTTCCATGTATTGGCTGTATCAAAGTTATCAAGGCCATATTTGATAGAGGATATCTTGTTAGCCTGTTCTTTTATGGTTGATATTTCATAGACCGAATATATATATTGTCTTTTCTTATTTTCGGCCTTCTAAGAATCTTGCTTCGAGATTTTCGGTCTTCACAATCATTGACCGATTTTTAGTGTGGTAACACTTCTGTACTTGTACGTGTCTTTATATATAGGATGATAACTGATAAGGGTGACTGATCGATCACTCAGATACTTAATTACTTATAGTACTAGCTTAAAGTGAGATTTGACCCCATCAAACTTAGTACATGCAGTAATTAACCATTCTTGACAATATGTACGTGGCTTGTAAAGTTTTTCTAATTATTTATCCTCATCTTGTTGAACATGCAATTTCATATTTTTCTCCCATTATTTTTCATCCACCTTAGTGGCATATGGGTATGGTTCATATCACTGTGGAGAAATGAAGTGTTGAGAAATAGGTTGATATCTAATATATGTCACCAACCACGTACGAAGAGCCAGCTATGCCTTGAAAAAACTAAAAAGCCTCATCACTTTAATTATTTGTTGCCTTTGGTACGTCCCACTCCAGTACTACTACGAGCGAATGACGATTGATGATGAATAATGGATGCCTGCAGCGTAGATAAGATTGGCGATCCATATATATATAGCAAATAAGATTGGCGATCCAGAGATTTGTTAGTCATTTCAATCTAGATTTCTGGTGTGGTCAATCTTACAATAGAATTACGGTGAAAAGTAAAAATCAATAAAAAATAAAAGTATCTGAATCAATATTAGAAATAATAAAAATACTAAAATGCTAATAGACCTCCATATGGACCACTGTAAAATAAATTTTTAAAAATTGATATTGGATTAAAGACCCCTCTTATCAATTTTAAAAAATTGATAATGGATGCCAAAAATTACAGTTATTCTATAGTCAGTTTCTTAAAAAAAGAAAAAAATTGAAAAAATGATGATATTTTGAAGAATATAATAGCCACTGTTTTTTATGACATTTAAAAAAAAAAAAAAAAAAAAAAAAAAAAAAAAAACTGGCTGTTGGATCACCGTGATTATTGCTCAAAAAATGAGTGAGAAACATATGAATATTGATAAAAAATAGTCTTTTAGTACCCAAGTCAAGACAAATAAATAAGAACTTTTGGATCTCCTCAAGGCCTTATGCGGCGTCATTTCAACGGCAGATCACTACCTAGTGATCAACATTGAGATCATTAACAAATCCGAATCCGAAACGACAAGCATAATACATGAGCTTACACTAAAAAGAAATTTTATACTAGCAGGGAGTAAATCCAAACTCCTTTGCGTGGGGATTTGGCTATAGCAAGAAATTTCTCTACTTTTAAGTGATTGCTTTTTTGGGTCCATATGTATACACTAAAAAAATTGGCCAGATGGAAGCAAAGAATAGTCGTTAAATATTGTATATTAGTAGATACGGCCATTTGATTGTTACTAAAATTGGTCAAAGATATGTCGGTCATGGCTTGTATTTGACAAGCATGAAGCTTCAATTTGGACTGACCGTATGTAGGTGAATGATCAAACTGGATTTTTACCGGCCAAGCTTGATTCTAGCATTTTTCGGATAAAATTACTCTCTGTTTTTTTTTTTTTTAAAGGGCCAGAAGCCACCCACATAGCAGCCCCAACCCAAATTTATAAAAAAACCCTCAATTATGGCGGAGGAATACCATGGTAACAAGCAAAATATCTAGGAAGAAACAAAGAAACAAAACCCTCCCAAATACAAAACCAACAATCCAAACAAAAAGAATTCTAACCAGGCCTTAATATAAAACCATCTACACCGGTATAAGTATATTAGCCTCTGTAATTAACTTTCATTCTTTGGCACTGTCCAAACTAAGTACAAGTTTCTAAATACTTTTACGTGCTTTAGTGAAAAATGGATCTAGCTAAACTTGGATTTAAATTTGAATCATCTTTTAAATTTAATTCATTTTAAATTCACTTTTGAACCCGATTTTTATATTTTAGTTCAAAAAATGAATTTGAATCCACTTTTATACCCACGATTGAAGTTGCTATTTCGGGGGAAAGGTTTAAGAAACTTACCCTGTCAAGATATTGAGTTATATTAATCAGTGTAGATCAAGCTACACGCATAATTGTTAGTGGGTAATCCTGGCGGGTCCAAACATTGGTCCTAGCCCAAGCACAAAAGCTTTGATAGGTTGAGACTTTTGGGCAAAGTGCCGTTGTGCTTATTAAATGCAGTCTGTTGAGGAATATAAGTGATTGGATTAAATCCAAATAAAATTAATTTGGATTTTGATGAGTTCTACCAAGATAAAGGGGATTTTATATCATAGAAGTTGAGTGGAGGGATTTAGAGACAATAATTTTATCTAAAATTATTTTTGAAGCTAAATATTTTATATATTTAGCTAAATAATTTTTAGAGACAATAATTTTATCTAAAATTATTTTTGGAGCTAAATATTTTATTTAATTTATATTTATATTAGTATTTTTTAAAAATTATTTTTGAAAAATTATCTCTTCAAGTATTTTTTTTTAGAACTATGTTCAAATTGACCAATTCTTGATTGTGTCAAAATTTTTGTGGTAGGAAACAGATTGTGGCAAAAACTCGAATCTCCTACATACATGTCATTTGATGCATGTGCCTGTTAGAAACCATAACTTAAGTTACTAAGTGGAGGGTATTTAGAACTTATTAACCAAGCTTGGGTGGTATGAGAAACCAATGTGGGACCAATCTTTCAATACTCTCCCTCGCGTACAGCCCGAATGTACACTCGGATGTATACGGGCGATGAAACTTTGAGCCAGAGATTTGGTAGACTTAGGAGTTTCTGAATAAAGAGATCCCCCGAGCATTGAGACATAGGATAAATACCGCATACAACTCGGGATATACACGACAGCTCGGGTTGTACGCGGGTGGATGAAACTCCGTGCTTGAGAATTGATGACCAATGGGTTCGCGGTGAAGAGGGCCCTGAGCAGTGATACAGGAGTGAAAGGAATGAAGAATATGAGTCCACCCAAGACCTATCTCTGATACCATGTTAGAAACCATAATACAACTCAATAACTTAAGTTACCAAGTAGATGGTCTCTATAACTTATTAATCAAGCTTGGGTGGTGTGAGAAACCGATATAGAACAAATCTTTCAATAGTGCCAATGCCAAAATTTGGCATCTTAAATGGCATCAAATAGCATCAATGCCAAATTTTGAAACATATGTGCTCCAATGTATTAATGGTATATTTTGGCATTTTTCATTTTTTGAAGGAAAAATATGGAACGGCGCAAATGACATTTGCCATTTGATTGAGGTGCCAATTTTGACACCCCTATGTGCCACAGGTTAATTCTGTCTCATTATTTATTTGGATGTAGCAAATTGGATTAAAATAGCGACGCATACCGGTTTAAGCTTGAAACAACAAATGGATCCGTCCACTTTTTGTCCCGGAACCAGTCCTCTTGTTTTTTTTTTTTTTCCTCGCACTCTAGATCATCGTAACACTTTTTTTGCCTTTTAAAAATCTCAATTGCGCGCAGTGCTACTCCTTAAAATCTATTAATAAAAAATGTAAATAAAACGTCTCAATCACAACAAACATTCTTCATGTTATGAGATTAATGAGAAATTTAACTACTAATAAAAAAAAAA
>JAESVK010044006.1:0-13021 GCA_017140935.1 Hamamelis virginiana
AGGTTGTAATCGGTGCTTATTGGCTCTAATGAGTTATGCATGAAGATGGATGAGTGTGCAATAAGGGATCATCACTCTCAGTTATATGAGAGAGAATGTCAGGATAAGTTCACAAAGATAATTCTCAAAGGGAACCTCTGGCCAGAGTGATAGGTAAACAGTGAAAAGTGTTTCACTGCGATTACCTTATTGAGATTATATTTTGTGGAACAGATATCAAGTGGTTGAGATAGGGTTTGACTAAAACCATACCTATTATCTTAACTGTGACATTAGGGGATGAAGGATTAAATAACATGAAGGGTTCACTTAGTTCTGCTATTCACCTAAACCTAGGGTATGTCATGATATGTTGCTAGATGTCACTCATGACCAGTGAAAGCCTATTGATAAAGTGTTATCAATGAGGGCAAAATTGGAATTGTTCCAATTGAACCTTAAAATAGAAAGTTTCTATTTTTGGGAGACATAGAGATGTCCCTGTCACTGCTAGGTTAGGGTGAACCCAAAGGGTCACACACAATAGAGAGTAAGTGAGTTCCTTAAGCTTGAGAGAGGGGAATCCTATCATGGCGTTTGTTTGACTTTAATAATTAAACGTTAATTGATTAAAAGTCAATACTAACCGAGAATAGGATTACTCTATTCGAGGATGATTGGTCATGCTAGCACTAGTAACCAAACACCCCCCAAAGAGGAGAAAGTCTATAAATAAGAGTGTTTCACACACTCTAAGGCACAGGAAACCCTAGGGCCGAATTCTCTCTCCTCTCCCTCTCCGTTCTAGCTTGCCACAAAGGGTTGTGGAAGACTAGAGAAGCTTTCGGAGTCTTGCTCTCGTGTGGATACGCTTTGGAGGTTTCATGCTTTTGAAACTCGAAGGATTCCTACACCGAAGAACATAATCAAAGTGAGTTTTTATATGCTTTGATTAACTGTTTATTTATATATATATGATCCGATGCTTGTATCGTTCTTGGAGGTTTTGTGAACATGGATGTTTTATTAAAAATGAAAAAGTTTTGTTTTTACCCTCTTCCGCTGCGCATCCATGTCTGTGTTTTTCACAGAACCTAACAACCCTAGGCTAGGAAGGTCACTTGACCTTCCCTAGGAATTTCCTTTGTTGTAAAGATTGTTATCAGATTTGAGTATTTTAATTGATTTGAGATGTCGATCTTCGAGAGATTTTCTAAAAGATTTTTGATACAATATTTATGAAATAAATATGATTTTATGAGATATTTGATTATTAATTGATTTTCAAAAGATTTGAAATGTTTTAAAGATTTTCTTACCTTGGAATGAGATTCCTCCCATATGATTTGTTTTCTTGAAATATCTTTGAAAAAGATTTTCAATTGGAATTTAATTCGAAAGATAAGAATTATTTTGGAATATTTGGATTTTATGAATATCTTTTAATTTGAAATGATTTCAAATAAATGATTTTGAATAAATGATTTTGAACAAACAAAAACTCTCGAAGCTAGAGTCTTGAATTAGGTTGAAATACCTTTGATGATGTGATCGATTACAATAGGAGAGTCCTAGGGTAGTCGAACTACGTGGACTTTGATACTTGCTAGGTGATACTAGTAAGTTACGTAGGCGCTAATAGGGCTCAAGTCCGCCCTAGGATGCCCGTAGGGTGTCCTAGGTTCTTAGGGTTTGTTTGTATATATTTTTATTATTATTAATATAACTAATATAGATAATGCATTTATATCACTATTTTTTTGGTTGATTATATTATTTAGGATTGTTTGCATTGAGAAATTTAAATAGCCCAAATAAATTAGAAGTCCTTTAAGTAGGGCGAGGTGGGTGCCTACAAGTGAAAGCTTGGAACCTTCCCACGTCGTAACCTAGCCCCCGGATCCAACTCTGGTTTGTAGACTGCTTTTCCATTAATGGAGTTTGGTTTTATTGAAAATAAAAATGTTTTTTATGGTTTCCTTATTCCTTAAAAATAAGGTGGCGACTCCTTTGTTTGTTTTCTAAACCCCCCTAATCACATCGCCCGGTGATGATGTGGACTCACACCATTTAAGCCCCGTCCACGAGGCTGGTCCACACCACGGATTACTTTTCAAAATGGACTGAGGCAAAACCTATGAAAGTAGTGGATCAAAATACTGTGATAGGATTTATCAAAGAACATATTATTCATAGGTTTGGGCTGCCTGAGACCATTAACACTGACCAAGATAAGGCCTTTGTGGGAGATCAGATGAAAGCCTTTGCTAGAAAGTATGGAATTAAACTTACCAATTCTACTCCATATTATGCACAGGCCAATGGACAAGTTGAGGCCGTGAATAAGACTATCAAACAAATTTTGAGTAAGATGTTGGATGATAATCCAAGACAATGGCATGAACAATTATCTGAAGTCTTATGGGCTTATAGGACTTCGTATAAGGAAAGCATAAAGACCACTCCTTATGCCTTGACCTTTGGTCATGATGCCGTCTTGCCAATGGAGGTCACAATACCTTCAATGAGAATAGCCTTTCAAAATGATTTATTACCAGAGGAGTATAATGAGGCTATGCTATTAGAATTAGAAAATCTAATAGAAGAGAGACTTAGGGCCTTAAATTCTATAGAGGTCCAGAAAAAGAAAATAGCGAAGGCCTATAATAAAAAGGTAAAACATAAGGCCTTTTCAGTCGATGACATAGTATGGAAGGTTATCTTACCTATAGGGACTAAAGATCCTAGATTAGGAAAGTGGTCCCCAAATTGGGAAGGACCATTTAAAGTATTGAAAGTAATTCCTAGTGAAGCATACACTATTCAAGAGTTATCTACTGGAAGTATAATAAAGTCCATCAATGGACGGTTTCTTAAAAGGTATTATCCTACCTTATGGGAGACCGTTCAGAACCAAAATCCATAGTCATAGTATAAGATTAAGGCCGTTCAAGACCTTTCCAAAATGAAATAGTGCAATATAATTGTTCAAAATGCACGAAGAAAAGAAAGGAAAAGAGAAAAGATAATTGTTCAAAACACCATCAAAATAATTGTTTGAAACGGCCAAACTCAAAAGTTAATACTAGGAACCTTACTCCAGATAGTCATTACTTCCCGCTCCTTGTCCTTCGCATTCCTCGCTTTGGTTAAGGCCTCAAGAGCAGAAGATCTGTATTCATTACCCAATTTCTCGACACTCTTCCAGCCCTCAGATACCAATTTATGTGCCTCATAAGTCAGGACCTTTTGAACATTGATGGCTTCTTCTTTAGCAGCTAAAGCAGCCTCAAGATCAGTGATTTGCTTACGGAGACTCTCAGCCTTAGACTTGAGCTTCATTGATTTTTCCTTTTCAGCATCACAGGCCTTGCGAGATCTGACAACTAAAGGCATGAACTTATCAATAGAAGCTTTAAGATTTAGACGTTGCTCAAGAAGAGCCTCGCAGGTCTTTCTTTCCGTATAATTATTTTGAAACTCTTTGACAAAGTCCGAAAACTAGGCAAAATGAGGCTCCAGGGTATCCATTATAGAAGCTAGGTTGGGAATATCTTTCAAGAAGTTGAAATACTGGAGAAGGTCTTGAGCCATTTCTAGAGAAATATTCATCAATGGAGTTCGATAAATCTCTAGGAATTGGGCTTTTACAGTAGAAACTTTAGCATCTGGGGGCATTTCTAAAGGAGTTCCGACAGGAGGAGGAATGGAAAGATCTTCAGTTTTCAAAGGAGCAGAATCGAGTGAGGCAGTCCAGGCCTCAAGATCATCTGGTGTATCAAAAAGATCAATGGTAGAAGAATCAGGGATAGATGAAGTGGGAGCCATTTCTTTTTCAATAAAGGTAGAAGCAACATTCTCAGCAGGAATTGAACTCAGAGAAGTTTTTGGTTTTTTCGAAGAAGGAGGGGGATTCTGAACATCCTCAGAAGTCTTTTCACTTATCTCTTCATCAAAAATTTCAAGAGGAGTAGGATTATCTTGATGGTAAACTTTGACCCCAGCCTTTAATCTGCCAGAAAACCTCCGAGTTCCAACTTCTTTGTCAGTAGTGATTTTTTTTCTTTTCTAACATCTACATCTGGAGAAGTTTCTGTTCAAAGAAAGTCAGTGCAGAATATAAAGGGTGTAAGTGAAGAAATGCTCTGAATTGAATTAAGACTTACCAGTCTTTTGGGGAGCTTAAGGTTTTGATATTTTAGCAGAAGCATGAGATGGAGGCTTTGCATCCAATGGAGTAGCATCGATGGGAACGGATTTGATTGCCAACAATTGAGTGATTAAAAATTGGAGATTGTAAGACGAAATCCGGGCATAGCTCTCTATCCACCAAACTTTGAAGGCCACAGTAGAAGATGGGTTATTTGGAAGAGTAATGGTGGATAAAGTTCTTTGATTATCCAAGTAGGTCTGATCAATACTCTTAATCTCTTCATTGTTTGAAAATGTCTTCCTGAGATGGGGAGGAAAGTTGTTGGAATAAAACAAGGGAGGAGATGGAAGATCTTGGGTAAAGCCGAACTGACGGCTCAGAAGATTTGGAGCGTAAAATTCAACCCCAACCTTTTTGTTCCTGGGATCAAAATTACCGCCGAAATGAAGATCACGAAAGATAAGGTAAGAAGACCAGATTTGTTTTTGAACGGGAATGTCACGACCTATAAAGGGGTATAGAAGAGTAAACCAATGGGGTCCATACAGTCTTTCAGAAAAACGGAAGAAGAGAGAATCAGCTCTATTAAAATCCAAATTCCAAAAGAAGGAAAAATAAGAAGAAAAAGACCTGAGCTCATAATTGACCCGAGTCCATTTGAAACCATAAGTAGCAAAGGTCTCAGCAGGAATGTGGGTTTTGTGAAAATCGGGGAAGTATTCAAGAAACCAGAGTTGAAGTACCCAGAAGGGACCCCCAGTGATGCAAAGGGAGTCCCTAGACAAGTGAAAAAGACCTCGATACTAATGGGAAAGAACCACATGAGCCAAAGCAAGCCTACGACCTGAGGCTAACGCAAGGGCCAACTTATAATGTTTCTGAGTCATCTGTCCAGCAGAGGCACATAAAACAAATCTACATAACCACATTAGGAGAAAAGCACAGTGTTCTTGATGTGAGATGTTGGGAGAGACAGCAGGTTTGTTTTCAGTTCTAAGATACACACCCCATGTAGAGGTGGCATTGCTGTAATTGAAAACCAGAGAAGACAAAGACTCGTAAGCCGCAGAAGGGATATCTCCAAAAGGAGGAAGGCCAGTCAAGGCACTCACATCCAAGACAGTGGGAGACATAGGCCACAGGGGAATAAAAAAGCATTATTAGAACGACTCCAAAAACAGGTTAAAGCAGCCATCAGATGTTTATCAAAAGGAAAAGTAAAGGTGCTCAACTGGATAGAATTATAAATGTCAAGGTCTTTCCAGAGTTAGCCAAACTGTGGTTCTAATTTCTCGACCCAAGCAATCCAGTCGTTATTAGGTCTAGGCCAACTCCTAAAGGGTTTTTTAGCCTATTCATCCCAGTATAGACCAGGAGACTCAAGGGCTAAAGACTCTTGAGGATAAAACGGGAAGTATAGCTTGATTACCTCAGGGATTGAAGAACTTGAAAATATAGGGCCTATAGAGTTGGAGCTAATCACATTCTCGGAAAGCTGAAGCCGGACCTGGTCTCGGAGGTCGTCAATAAACTGTTGAGTGTCCGGAGAATAGGGGTTCAAAGATGAAGGAGTTGATTTAGGGTTGGACATGGCGAAGGTGAAGAACAGTGGAGAATAAGGAAAGCAAAGGAAAAGTAAGGAAGAAGAGAGAACTGGAGGCGGAAAGGTTGATGTGACAGAGATCAGAACAGGTGCATGTTTTCAAGGTAATGATGTTAATTGAAGTCCCATCATTTTAAATTTCGAAAACGGGCATTTAAGGGGATAAACCAGATTACGAAGGTGAGATTATGATTCAGGTAGAGATCTCATGGGTCTTAAAGATCAAATATGAAGCATAATTTTTCAAATTAAGCATCAAACGGGGGGCAAAGTGTTTACCATAAAAAATGCCACGTGGGCATTATTAAAAGATTGCCACGTAGGCGTGCAAAAGTGAATGGGGTGATGCCACGTGCTAGGCTGAAAGAAGCTTTTAGAAGCTGGAAAAGATCAATATATAGCAATTAAAGGAGAACACGTGGCAGCTTGGCATGAAAGATAGAGTAGTGGGCTGAGAGTGTAATGGGCAGTTCTAATTAGAGGTTAAAACAGTCCAGCGAAGAGGTGACACATGGCAAAGCTAGAAGCAATTATAAAAGGGGGATATTGTAGCTGAACGTGGGCTGAGAGTGTAATGGGCAGTTACGATAGAAGTGGGATCATGGCCCATCAAATAAGGAAATGGAAGAGTGGGCTTCAGCGGTTGATAGTCCTCTATCTATTTAAATGAAGCAGCAGCGACTGGAACAAGGGACAACTCAATCCAAAAGCCCACGGTAAATCTATTTTCATTAGTCTAACAGTAGCAGTTCGGCATCTTTAAAGCGGTTTTCAGTCTTCATTTGCAGTAGTTAATCAATATCTTCATAGCAGTTCGTTGTTTTTCAGTAGCAGTAATCCGTAGCAGTCGATCAGTTCTTCGGTTAGTTGGTATTTATAGATTCTAATCTCTAATTTCATAGTTTAGTCTTTATTTCAATTATCAATGGAGTTTATTTCTTGTTTTGTTAATCCAAGCACTGTAAGCATTTCTTTTTGTCTTTCAATTTTAGTTAACTTCACTTCAATTAATAGAATTTCTTATTTTTAATTTGTTTTCTCTTTTTAAGTCATTATTTAAGGTCTTTTAGATTTTTTAATACTAGAACCCAAGAGGATTAACCTCTGATTCTTGTGAATCGCCTTATTCCCATTTTTATTTCAAAGTGACCGACTAGGCATTTAGGACATTTCTTAAATTCTCGGCCTAGAAGGTTTAACTTTTTGGCTTCTGGTTGAAGATCTTCCCAAGTAATTTCATCAGCCTTTTCATCTATACAATTGGCCAAATCTAGTGTCTTAACCCTATTTGCCATATAGTCGGTCATACCAGATTTTGGCGAGGGTTTCGTCGCACACTTCCTTTTTATGTCGGTCCATTAAAACCTTGTTCGAGATGTGTTTTTTCATGGCAACCAGAAAAAACGACCCTAAGCGGTCGGCCAAGTTTATCTAGACCTTCGAATCTTAATGGTGCAACGTTTTTGTTATAAAATTTTGTTTCAACCACATTTGTGGTCATGGCAAAAGGCTAATCATCGGCCTGAATAATTTCGGCCTTAGCATCATCCCACATAATCAAACATTGGTGTAGGGATGAGGGGACGCACATGTTGGCGTGTATCCAATCTCGACCTAAAAGTGCGTTATAATTTGATTCGGCGTCCATAACAAAAAATGCCGTTAGTCTTGTTTTACTTCCTACTGTTACTTCAATAGGTGTGATACCCTCAGGTTTTACCGATCCTCCGGCAAAATTAACTAAAGAGACTTCAGATGGTAGGAGATCGGCCTTTGTTTTGCCCAACTTTCTAAAGGTTGTAGTAGGTAGTATGTTGACCGAGGCTCCGTTGTCTATTAAAACTTTAGATACGGGTCTACCATTCAAGTTAGTTTTAATATACAAAGGTCTAAGATGTTTTGACATTTATTTAGTTGGTGGTGGGAAACAGAAATTTTGCCTTGTCAGGCTATTACTGTCTCTTTGTTCAACCTGGTCTGAAAGGCATATGGAGAAACGGTCTTTCTCTTGTGTACCAAAATCACCATCTAAATAACAAGATTGACCATTTTTTGCTAAAAACTCAGTAGGTAATGTAAAGACCATGTGTACCTGGTGTGTAGGAGGTACCGTGCCGAACTGGATAAGCTCGTTGGCTAAATCGTTATGCATCCCTCCCTCGTACTCCTGATCTTTGAGGATGACTGTGTCGAAGTCCTCGTCTTCTCCGCACCTACTGATTGCTTCTTTAATTGGTCCGTCGTTTCAACCGTTTGTATTGGATGGTTTTGCTTCTTTCACCTCGCTCTGCTCAAACACCTTTGGTTTGGAATGTAATTCCGCATTGCGACTTGTTCCCTCATTCTACTTTTTGGTTGAAGAGAGCTCATCATCAACTCTAACCCATCTATTTCGGCTGATTTTCTTTCCTCCAGTTTCGGCCAAAATTTTATGCCTATCTTCAGCATATTGGCGTTGTAGACGTCTTTTTTGTGTTCTGGTCATGAATTGTGGCGGGAAGTGTTGTGGAAACTTTGGATGTCGGACTTGGAGCCATTTTTCTGCTTGGTTAAGAGGTGGTTTCACCATTCTTGTCACCTGTGGATTAGATGCTTTGGCAGAGAAATTGTTAGGTGATATAATTTCGGTACCTGTTCTCTTTCGGTTAGATGATTCGGCCTCAATTTTGTGGCCGGATTGTTCTTTAAAAGCCAAGTCTTTCACATTTTCATGGTTAGTAACTCTCTTTTCTATTTTAGGCACTTCTTGTCCGTTTAGCCAGCTACCATGTGGTTCGGCCAAAACATGAAAACAATCTGAACAAAACAGAGGGTAACCATTGACACTGCTAACAGTCTGCAGGCTTAATCTGGACCATTGCTTGAACCTAAGTCGGTTCCCCGAATATGCGTATGAGACTGTTGTCACTTTGGTGGGAAGGAGACGTTCGAAGGTCGAACTTCTATGCATTTTTGCATAATTGGTTTCTTCCCCTTTGAATTAGTTGTTGGGTCCTACACACGTATCATGTTAATAGGCAATTCATCAAAATAAAAGCCTTCATTTCAACCTGAGCGACCGTTTTTTCGGTCTCAACGAATTTTAATTTTTCATTCTTTATTGCATTTTGGACCGCATCTCTGAATACTATGCAATTATTCGTATTGTGCGTCCAGCAATCGTGCCATTTGCAATACTTCTTATCTTTAAGTTCTTCCTTTGGAGGAATCACATGACCTTCGGGCAATTTTATATGCTTGTCTTGGCATAAGAGGTCGAATATTTTGGTGGTATCGAAATCGTATTTCTTTTCTCTAAATGAAAATTTTTGATTTGGCCTTTTTGGGCCATTATTTCTATTTTCTGGTTTTTCGAACCTATTTCTTATCAGAGCTTTGCACGTGTAAGACCGATTAAGAGTTAATTCGGCCAAAGAGATATCGGCTTCCAAAGAGCTATTCTCTTCCTCATCCGAGAAATGTTATATGTAATTATTTTCTCTAGGTGGATTCCGATAACATGTACCTCTAGAAGAAATCCTCTTCTGGTTTTCCTCTTCCAGGATTCTTTCGTACCTAGAAACTGCTGATAATAAATGGCTAAGGTAGTAGAATTTTTGTTCTATAAAACGTTTCATGTTTTCTAGGCTAAGTCCTCCTAAAACTAACTTAACACAATCAGCTCTTGTAAGAGAAGACCTACACTGATTTTCGGCGTTTCTAAACCTAGTGACATAGGCTTCTATCTTTTCACCCGTCTTTTGGTGCATTCGTGCCAAATCGGCCACAGTTACTTCAGCTTCGGCCCTATAAAACCTAAGGTGGAAAACTCTTTCCATATCCGGCCATTGTCTGACCGAACCCGGCGGCAGATTGACATACCAATCAAATGCCGATCCAATAAGTAAACTAGCAAAAAGCCGAAGCTTAAGGAAACCATTAGTGGCTACTTCTCCACATTGTGTTGTAAATCGACCAATATGTTCATAGGTCGATTGCTTGTTATCGCCAGAAAAAAGGGCGAAATCAGGGAACCTATATTTCCTGGGGAATTCATATAACTGGTCGATGTAATCGGGATATGGTTTAGCATAGGCAGTCCGTATATTCGGTCTGCATAAACCTCCCACTTCTTCCCTAATTATATCGGTCACCTCATCACGGTTAATGGGTGGCCGATGTGGCCATTGATCATAATTACCGACCGCTCTTGGGTCGTGTGTAAAAGTTGGTCCATAATTTTGACTATTCTGTCCAGTTAGTTTAGGTGATATTTCAATTGGCCTAAACTATGAAGTAGTCTGTTGGTCATGAACCATAGAATCATTTGGCGTATAAGAGCCATAATTTTGGTTTTCTTGACCTTGCGGAGTATTATATGGAAATGTCTCCATCGGCCTAACATATGAATTGGCCTGTTGGTCGGAAATAGGATCTTGGTAAATGGGATTAGTAAAAATTTGTCCCCTAGTCACCTGGGTGTTTGGGGACGTGGCTTGGTTATATTGGTTTGGGACTTCTTTCATCCCAGTCTGATCGATAGTCGTCTTGGACATATTCATGGGCATATTATGGCCTAATGTTTGGCCAGTGATGCCTGCATATTGTCCCCCAGGATTTTGTCCGGGTGATACATCTTTCACTCGCTTGAGCCGATATTTGGCCTAGGTGGATTCATGGGTGTGTTGTAACCTAAAGTTTGGCTATTTGTACCGATAGGTTGCCCCCCAAGGCCTTGATCATGCCTTTTCTGGACCTGGACTTGTCCATATATTGGATTACTAGGGTTGATATTTCAAGTTGAAATAGCCTTTGATTCCTACCTTGTGGTTGATTGGCTATACGCTGATTGACAACTGGCCCTAGTTTCTCGAACATGTATCCCATAAAGCGATATATGCTATTTCTCATGGCATCGGCCGTTTGACGATTATCTTCTGCAAAACCTTTAAGGATCGTAGCCATATGAGCTTTCATGGCCTGTGCTTGTTCATGCATCCATTCATCAAAATGCAGGTGACATGCGGCCATTAAGTTTTGGGCCAAATGTTCTTCGACTGTTTCAAATACATCACCGCTACTCACTTGGACCAAGTGATCATTTCGGTCTAGCACAGATGAAGGGAAGTCAACATTGGCTTCTTCAGCCGAATCGGCTGTAACCCCTGTGTCTTTTTTCCTTGGAGGCATAATTAGCACTACCGTCCCACCGAGCATGCCAAAGAATGTTCACCCTAAAAATTTCTATGGACCTTAGGTGTGAGCACTTTGGCCTGACAGCTATCTCGCGGGCATGCCAACTGCAATCAAGGCTAGCTGTTGCAGGTTCTGGGGTATTTGATTGCAAAGACGTGTGTTCCTTGAGATGTGAAAATGTAATCAATTGAAGGAATTAACAAAAATAAAAATCACAATAAACATACCATTTGTTGGCCTCGTAAGCTCCTTTGATTAATAAATTTGCAAACGATGAATCCAGCAAGAAACCAGATCGAGTATAGCTTGACTATGGAAATAAAATACTCCTAAACTAGGAAAGTAAATTGACAAAAAGTAAATTGGCAGGAAGCAAAAGAAAGCAAATAAAGATAAAAAGTAGTTTGTGTTTGATGTTGAGTGTCCCTGTCCTTGATTTTTTTTTTTTTTTTTTTTTTGGCCTTTATAGCAAGGTAGCTCTGGCTATTTAGACAGCAAGTAACTGCTCACGTTCCTGGCCCATTATCCATTTCCTTCTCAACTATCTTCTACCTCTCACGTTCTGGCGGTTATGGCTTGTTGTCTCTCTTTTGATGTTGACACGTGTCATGCCATGGCCACCACTAAATTGGTTTTTCTCCACCTGTATGGTTGACATTCCTGGGATGGTCGAAAAATTTACTTGGTCGATTTCATTATTAGGACGGCCGATTCTTCATTAGTCGATTTCTATTACTTCTCTTTTATGGCCGAAATTCTTTTCTCTCAAGCTTAGTTTAAGCTATCTCTAGGATGGCCGTCAATCGATTTCTTTAAGGTAGCTGACGATCTATTTGGCCAATTTATACAATTTCTTCTTTATACTTCGGCCGAAACTGATAGTTGATTTTTTGGTGTGTCAACAATTGCCAACAAGTTATTCAAATATTTTATTGGACAAATCTTTAAAATATGGTAAAATGATCACCCATTTTATATCAAATAATGCCTGAAAAATTGACTTACTAACTGATACTACAAGGAGTGCCGAATTTGAAACCTTTCACTTATATAATTATAATAGTTTTTTTTTACCTAGGGATGGTATTCTAACTCTTATTTAGACTAGTCTCTTTCAGCCACATCTCACACAACTATTTTTTTTAGCCCATAAAATTGAATAATATGTTTGAAACAATATATTAGTACAGTGCACTTTCCACTGTCATCTTATTATATATAGAGCAGTTGTGCTGATGTGGCGGCCCTAGAATTGCTTCCCTCCCTCATACTCTTCTCTCCTTGATTCACTCCATTCCTTCATTTCTATTGGTTCAAACACACCCATTATCTTTAATTCCCACCAGATGCACAACAATTTATGCATCCCTTCACATTCCAAGTATACACTCTCCCAAAAAAAAATTATAGATAGACAGGTTAACAAGTCTATTTATTATTTATTACAATCCTAGGCTTTCTGCATTCAAAGTAAACCAATTTCAAACCATGTCTATGTCTAAGAGGTAGAAGGAAGCTCGGTTATCCATAAAATAATTGGCAGAAGGATTAAATCAAATAGATTTTGGAGATGTGTCTTCGTCTTCATCTCACATCAGAGATTTTCTCTCTCTAACTTTATTTCTTTCTCTCTCATCATAAGAAGGTGACTTTATTCTCTCTCTCTCTCTCTATATATATATATATATATATACGGCCTGAACAAAACAAGGAATAGCTCTTCAGCTGAATATAATTACTTAATTAGTACCCAGCAGTGCCAGCAGCTGAAAGGCGTGTTTGTTGATGGGAACTGGCTGTCCGAATGGCACCTTTTTTATTTGTGATTCAACTTTTAGAATTCCCATACCTGTTAGTTTGTTTTGGGTAGAGTATGTTTAGCATGTTATTATAATAAAATCTTATATTATATTTTTTATATTAAATGAAAAATGAAAAAACAAATTAATAATCACGAGCATTGATCAAAATTTGATATTCTCTTTCATTTAATGACTGTCAAATGTTTTTATCAAAAACAGTTTTTTTTTTTTTAATTAGTGTGGATTTATTTTATATACACTTATATTAAATTGACATCAATGAGATTGACTCGAAGTTATAAATATGAA
>JAESVK010044015.1:0-11458 GCA_017140935.1 Hamamelis virginiana
TGGAGTCATTATTTTGGTTGGGTTTTTGAGAGAGGGAGAGGGTTGGGCCCAATCAACCTTTTGACAAAGCATGCGACATGGTGATGTCATATTTTAACAATGAGAGACATTATATGCCATGAGTTTGTCCACGATAACATTTAAAGTGTTGATGTGCCACGTGTCCTATCATGATACGCTAATGAGAGACATAATATCCTGAGTTGTTTTCGTATAGACGATTTTTTTGTTTTTTGCAATGACTTATTGAATTATTCTCAAGGTTGTGCGGTTGTTGTTGAAGGACCAATTGCACCAATGACCAATAGTGTTGCCTTCAATTATTAAAGTGGTGAGAAAGTTTGGCACTTTAGTGGGTCCATGTCTCTGTATTCGCACCTACGAATTAATGATACGCGGTTACAAAACTACATGGGACTTTTAAAAGCATCTCTGATATAAAAAAAAAAAATTGGTTTATTTATATTTATTTTTAGTTACTTACAATAAAAATGGATAGAAATTTATCTAGAATTACTCATCTAATAATACATTATTCATTTTTGGTTTAACCACTTTTTTTTTCTTCTTATCCCAACCTACATTTGAGATATGGTTGATTTTGGATTCAACCAAAAATATATTTTACACTATGAAAATCAAGAATAGAATGGTTTTGGTGTGAACGAAATGCCTGAAAAGATCGAAGGACCAATTATATTATGAATATATGAAAATGCAGAGCACCAACGACCGACAGTTTGGCACTCAATTATTAAAGTGGTTAGAAAATTAGTGACCTTAAAATTAGTGGGTCATGTCATATCTCGTTAGGATGGTTGGTATATGAATTAAAAGTATCTCTGATAATTTATTGATATTTATATTTTGGTTAGTTACTCGAAAAATAAGTAGACAGTTAACTAAAGTTCCTATGACGGGTCAGGTTCCTTGCCACATAGTTTTGATACATAGTTTGACACGCAATTTGTAAAAATTAATATATTGTAAGTATTTTGAGAAACATATACTATTTTATTTATTTCAACTTCCATTTGTGATATAACAGATTTTGGATTCATTTATAGTTGTATCTAAATTTCGTTGGAAAAATTGGATATATATAAAGTCCAAATCTAGTAAGCATATGCTAACTTTCGCGAAAGTCTGCATGAAAAATTGTGGGATGCATATTTTGAAAAACTAACCTTTGGATTAGATATTCCACTTATATACATCATGCATGCCAAACTACCACATTGATCCAATAGCAGGTTTTTCATACTATGAAAAATTGTGACAGTTTCTCACAGTTGTTTATAGTTTATTTCAAAACTATGGTATTGTTTTTTATAAAAAATGTAGCCATTGGATTAATCTGATTTTTGGTATACATGATGTGTATAAGCCGAATTTCTAATCCAACAGTCGGTTTCTCAAAATACATATTCTATGTCAGATTTGACAAACAATATACAAACCATAGATAAGAACCATGTATCATCGGATATCTAACCCCTCAAAAAATATTATTATTATCTATAAGGTTTTTTCTATCCTTATTGACCCAACATGACGGTGCCAGGACATGCGGAGAAGAATGACACTCTCAACATGTGTTATACAACCAATTAGAGAAGATATTACATCATCCTGGCCTGGAGGCCCGGAGACATACTTACTTCACCCATGCAGGTTTTTTTTTTTGGGTTTTTTAATCAAATCTTATCGCTAAGTCCTTTTAATATTAGTTCTTAGCAAATGACTCAACCGTAAATTCAGACATGCGAGTTTAAACCATCCAAACTCTTTTCGTCAGCCATCAGTTAAGACTAGTAGTCCGGATATTGTACGACCCCATGCAACGGTGGCCTTGTGCGGAAAGTAGGGATTCGTTGGGCTCGAACACCTCATTGCTTGAGAAAAAAAAAAAAAGAATGAGATTTCTTTTTTTAAATGTTAGTATATATATTACTATATCAACGAATAAAAATCATGCATGTGATTTTTTATTTTTATTTTTTTTTATTGATAGAAATTTATGTCTACCCCAAATACCTTAATATTAATTTATAATTAGTAGGTATGGATGCATAGGAGTGATTTTCAAGTTTTTGACGTATAACTCAGTAAGTTGCACTATTCTATTGCTTATAATATATTGTGTCATGTGAGTATGGCCACCATCGTCATTCTACAACTGATAAATGGACATGATACTATTAAGCACATGCTTACTTTAACTAAAGTATGTATAACATTATTTATATTTACTTTGTTTTATATAAACAAACTCTTCTTGTATCTATATCTATACTTCTCTTAATTAAAAGAGAGGACCGGCCTCCACTGTTTGATTTGCAAGCGATTGCAAATTGAAGCTTCAATTTTGACCATTTTCTCTATGTGATTTCCAAATTAGAGGTAAATTGGAGTGCCAATTTTCACCAATTCTGATTCGCAGATCGGAGCTTCAATTTTGACAGTGTTGGCTGGCAATTATAGTGCTTCGATGGTGTGTGGGTAGTCAAAGTGGGTAGAATTACTTATGTGCCCTCTTAAGCTGGTGGTTTTCTTTTTTGCTTGCTTGGAAGGGGCTGCCTATTATAGTCATTTCAGTTACTGCCATTGGTTGGCCGATTTGATGGGGTCAGTCTTAGGTTTCGTGGTTCTCTTTGTGAACTTACCGTATTGCCCCGTTATTTCGTGTTGCTTCCTCAAAGATTCCATAGTTTTAAGGTCTTTGCACGCATTCCTCTTCAGAATGGCTGATATGAGCTGCCTTTGCAGGAGAGCTTCTTATGTGGATTTGGCGCGTCCACGTGGATATCATTATGGGCTCCTAACAGATCGATTTGCTTTCTTTTCATATCAGTCACGTTAACGAAGAATGTGCAGTGAATTGCTTCGTAGATCATTGTTCGTTGTGTAATGATGTTGTCATCTTAGCTTAATTTGTTGTATTGTCTCTACATTTATAGTTAGTAAGGGCCCAGTTCCCAGCTTTTCCCCAATGAAATAAAATAAAATTATATTTGGAGTTTGAATTTGAATTGTCTCATAATGGATCAAAAGTAGTTACACTGTTCCTAGTGAAGAAGTGTGAACACTCAACATAGAACACTTCTATTCAACAACTATAAAGCAATGGGGCAAAATTATATATGAATTATTCAACAAAAGCAGCTTGTTTTTTCCAAGCCCATTCAAGTTCAAGTAGGTTTTACAGTTGGCGATAAATAGGTTGGCCTGCCAGAGAAGCCTTCATTCTTCGCTGCCAGTGAGTTAGAGGTCACGATGAGACCAATAAGCTTTTGAGATTGGCAAGGGTTTACGATGAGAGAAGGGGCCGAATGAATGGAATGAGTTTTTAAACAAATTTCTAATCCTATTTCTAATAACTTCCTAGGCTTACCAAAGGTTCTGCATTGAGAGAGTTGGAGAGAAGAGAAGAGAGAGTTTTTAGGTTTCTCCCTATTTTCGTGTTTGGCTATCTAAAATGGGAGAGAAAGAAAAGGACGGGAAGAGAAAGTCTTAAGGAGAGGCAAAAAACATTCTCTCCAAATTGGGGAGATTTGGAGAGAACAGAAGAGAAAGAAACTGACCACATGTCTGTTTACTATTTAATTTGCCCATACTTGATTGGTAAGGGCAATGTTGAAATTTATATCTTAAAAATTTCTCCTCTTCTCTTAATGAGAAGTTAACTTGCTTCACCTCCCAACAAAAGTTCAAATTTTAAATGTTTTCTCCATAAATAATGATTGTAGAGAGATTTAGAGCAAGAGAGACATAACAAACCTGATAAAAGGTTATATATATGTTGACTATTGATTGAAGATCTCCAACCGACAATTCCTCCTCTAATTAGCTACTCATTTTTTTTTTTTTTTTAAATAAACCATTAAATCAATGTGATTTTTGGTATGTATGATGTGTAGAGGCGAAACATCTCATCTTAAAGTTCGTTTTTAAAATATATACTGCATACTTTACATGAGATGCACCTTGTATTAAAAGATCTGTTAGACTGAATTGTTAATTTTTATAGTATATAAAATTCAAATTAAGTTGTTTTAATAATTACTCTAGCTAAGAAACTCTACATGCCCTCCTAACAAATATGATTAAAAAGAACCACATGAAAATACCCCCCCTCCCCCCGCCCCCCCCCAAAAAAAAAAAAAAAAAAAACCCTTTAAGATCATGCGGACATTGTACTTTTCCCTCAAGAGCCCCGGACCCCAAACTTCCAAGCCTACCTGTTGACCCACTATAATCAGGTTCCACATAACATAACACTACACTATGGTACAATTATCTAAATGATGCCAGATCTAGGAACACTCTATGGATGATGCCATCAAATGGCAAGGCTTCATTTTGTTGCATCCATTTTCAATAATAAAACCTTACAATTAATTTGCTTCGATTCTTATCTCGTATCGAAGTATTCCCAAGAGGTTGAAGGCTAGAAAAAGAAGAATTATGAAGATCGATTCATTAAATGTGAACAATATATTTAAAGAACCTAATTGGAAAAGAGAATATAGTAAGAATTTAATTAATTATATATGTTGAGTAAGAAACTCATTAAGATAAACTTTAGAGAAAATGAAAGAAAAGTTAGGAAACAGAAGTTGAAATGCTTATGTTGGATGTAAAAAGAGAATGAGAAGAATAATCTTAACCAATCACTACAGGAATGAGAAATTAATATACATTGAATGGGGGAGAAAAATCTTCAAGGATTAAGGTTATAAATGTCTTTAATAATTTTAATGAGGGTAAATTAGTACATCATCTATAAGTAGTATGATTAGCCTAGCTCAATTACAGGGCCGGCCCTGAGGGGAGGCCCAAGAGGCCTCCGCCTTGGCCATCCAAAAATTGATGAATTTTAGGGGCACTCACTTCAGCCCAAATTTACATACATTAAGGGCCATCAGCCTAAGCCCCAAAAAATAAAAAATCAACTCATTGATTGAAACCAATCCAGCCCAAAGAGTGGTGAGCCAAAAAAAAAAAAAAAAATTCGAATAGCCCAAATTCATCTCATTCAAAATCCCAATGTCCCAATCCAACAGCTTGCCCAATTTCCCAAATCCCATGAGCCACTGCCCACCAGCCTGCCCATTTGCCCAATTAAATTTTCCCAAATCCCAACCCAATTTCCCAAACCCCAGTACCCCATTTCCCCCACACACACAGGTTGCCTCTCTTCGACTCTTCCTCTCGCCTCTCTTACTTTCATAGTCTCACGTCAGATTTCAAATTTCCCAAATCTCAAACTCAATTTCCCAAATCCCATTTCACCACACACGCAAGCAGACCGTAGACCTCTTCCTCTCGCCTCAGATTTTAATAACTAAAATTTTGCAAAAAAAAAAAAAAATTTAGTCAATAGGGGCATCGTTTTAGGATCTCGCCTAGGGCATCCAAAACCTCAGGGCCGGCCCTGCTCAATTATATATAATAACTAAAGTCTCTCTCTCTCTCTCTCTCTCTCTCTAACTAGTTGCCCACTTTCTCATTACCAAAATAATAAAAACCACAACAAAATAGTACACCTGTGTGCATGATTTTTTTGTCACCTACACATATCACGCTTTTCCCTGACTACTCACATTCCAATCCTGATTGTGTCTGACAAATCACAATGAACAAAGGGCACCAAATTAAAAAGAACAATATATATTCCTAACTTGGATAACAAGAAGTATATCTGAAATACAATATAATATAAAAATTAATGACACAAAAAAGAGACTTTCATAGCCAGCCAGCCAGACTGTATAGAAGTGATTCCCATCTGTACTGTACATTACAAAATGATTTCAAATCCAAAACCCAAAAACTATGGTACAATTATCTAAATGATGCCAGATCTAGGAACACTCTATTGATGAGGCCATCAAATGGCAAGGCTTCATTTTGTGGCATCCATTTTCAATAATAAAACCTTACAATTAATTTGCTTCGATTCATGCATTAAGACTTAAACAGCAGCTAGTTGCTGCTTTTGATGGGAGGGTTCACCTTGAAACACAAATGAAGCTTTAGTGATCTTCCGATATCCAAAGAAGATTCATCAGCTGAGTGGAGAGGAGATTGAAACATCATCTCTCTTTGGAGATAGGAACAGTAGTAGGTGTGAAAGGTAGTGGGGATCACATTTAAGTGGAACCCCAGACCAAATAAAAAGTCCACTTCAAGAAAGTTCATCTCTGCTGTGCTGATTCCTCCAACTTTTGCATAGTAAGCATTGTATGATTCTCACAATGCTCTTCAATTCATCAAATATAGTTTCCTCTTGATCACCACTTAATTATTCTAAGCCCACAGCATGTTTACTATTTCTGTAAAAAAAACAGGGCTGGGAAGAACACCAGTTGGCAGCAGCTCTTTCCAATTGAGGAGTCTTTTTCTGAATAAACAGATTTTTTTTCCATATGGCCGACCAAACACATTGCTCCTTTTTCCTTGGTTCTTGGATAGTTTCTTCCTGGATATAATAGGAGTATTTGCCAAATGTACTTTCTGCATATTATAGGAAATGATGTTTATGTTGCAAAATTTGAAAGAGATCATTTCGGGAAATTTCACTTCAAAGAATGACAATAGTGTTCAAAATGATAAGAGCAACACTGACATAAGCAAGCAAAATGAGTAAAGATTAATTAACAGTCAAAATAAGAGATAGCAGAGTAAAAACTAGTCTTAAGATTCAGCTGATATTTAAAATGGCCTTTGATATCCAAACAAATATAGTGTTTGTAGAAAACATTAAGCTTTTCTAGGAAGTGTCATATGGTAACTGTGTTCTGTTGAAGGACTCCAGCTCTTGCAAAAGGGAAACTTGACAGGCTACAAATATAATTACTATCGAGATTTAGTTTCATGAGTCAAAAACCAAATTTTTGCAAACTAGCAAAAAGAAAAGTTAAAAAAATAAATGAAGTGAATGTTAGTACCAAATTTTTATGTGGTTCGGCAAAATTGCCAACCTCCACTGTGGTTAGAAACACTATTTTCACTATAGGCTTAAATCCCTACAAGTGTTAATCAAAGAAATTAAGAAAGAAGAGAGATGCAGGTATTTGACAATTCCTCATTTTGCGAAAACACTCAAATAGTTCAAGCTTTTCACTCTCTCTAAATCTTCACTTCCTCTCTTTTTCCCTACAAAAGGAAGTGAGAAAAGTCTGTATGTAAAGACTTTGGCAGCCCCAAAAGCTGATATTGGAAGCCCCAATTCTTGGCATGTCAACGGTTAGTGAGGGGACAAAGAAGTTATTTATCCTTATTTTCTTAAGATCTGAGAACCAAACAAAGCGAAAGTGTATTAATCTGGATACCATTCACAGTTCTTTGAAGGTTCTTTACCTCCATTCCTTTGTTAACTTTCCCATTGTGAAATACAATAAATTTACTTGGGCGCAATTGCTAGGTGCAATATCTAGCCACTGTAGCCCAACCTCTGCAAAAAATTCCCTGTTTTTAGTAGTCAGGGAAGAATCACATAAGCGGAAATTAATGCAAATTTAAACCCACTATCTCCCATTACCCGAGAGCATTAGGCCTACTTATCCCCCAAAATTACAGCCACGGTGTCACAGCTCTTTGCCCCTCTCACTAGGACCTTTTGGAAAGAACTTCCTTTCAAGAACTGAAGAGTGTGACTTACCTGAAACCCAAGCATGAGAAAGCAAACTGACAAGCATTTACAAATTACAGACCTGCTTTATGTTACATAGTCCTTCATAAACATCCAAATAATCATCCAACAAGAAGGGTTTGTCTTTCAAAGCAAGATCTGAAAGGATAAATCCACTTTACAACATGGGATTGGGATCTAAGAAATTAAATGCAAGCTGAGATAACAAAAACTCTCAATGTAAGGTATTTAAAAAGGCTTGATGTATTACCAGAACTGTAAGAAATACAACTGCAACTACTCAATACCTCATTTTGACAACTTTCACAAGTGCCCAGTTGAGCAGCGGGAGGCTTTGGCCACAAATTTGGATTCCAACTAAAGAGATGTCCGGAAGCCACAGAATAGGAATAAGGCTTTAGTGAGTTGGACAGGGGATTCATACTACATGATACATGCATGCCTGCATAAATATTACTCAACTGTGCATAAGGCAATTTTTTAAAAGAAAAGAGCACAATGAGAAGAAGAAAGCTAATTAATTTCACTTGCTAAGTTACATAATAAAATTAAGAATGGTTCACAAACGCAAGTACATATTAGTACAGGCAATTGCTTAAGAGACTCTTGGAAATTAGAAAATGGCTCACAAAATTTCTACACACTTATGCTTAAGTGTTGCTCTCAACATTCTCCTGGGCAGTTGCCTAATTGTCAAGGATCATATTTCTGAAAGTTGGCTTTTTATATAGGCAAATTTTTAGACTTCTTCAGCCTCCCTCCCTTTCTCCAGTAAAGGCAAATAGGAGCCACCAAGGTGCTGCCCAGATTGCATATGCTTATAATCAGGGAAAAAAGTTTGAAGTTCTCAACATACCTTTTGACGCTGCAAAGCCTTCAGAGGGAATAAAGCCCACTTATATAAAGGATCATGGATGCAAACCTGCAAAAAAGTCTCATATGTAATCAATAAATAGAAAGAGTTGAGTTTGGTTTATATATGGAGGATGTGTGCAGATTAATCATACTTCAATAATGATTAGTAGAGCTTCTTTATTCGTCCGCATAAACGAACCACGTTAATCAATGGCTGACCAAGGCAAATTAGGAGAACCACATTAAACAATGGCTGACCTAGGCAAATTGGTTTCATCTGGCTATTTAAGTACACCATAATGAAAAAACCTGTTGCAAAAGGGAATATAATTAAGAAGATAATATGTTGAACAAACCGTTCAAAATTGCAAAAAAAAAAAAAAAGGAGATTGATAATTTGGGGTGAGGGATTTATGCAGCAAAAGGAAGTGCCAAAATACTTCCACAATGAATCACTATAACAGTTTGTAGCAAAGTTCATATAAAATCAGGACAGAGTCTGGCAGTAAACAAACCTACCTCCTCCCATTACTCTGTCTTTCAGAGCTCACTTGAGAAGGCCTGTTTAGCTTTCATGCTCTGAGAAAGAAGCTTAAAACATTCCACTACAGATATGACAAGAAGCTCCTGAATGCGATTCCAAAACATCAAGTTTTATCTCTGCAATTTCCAAATCTATTCCAAATTGAAAATGAAAATAAAAATAAAGAAGAATTATTAAAATATTTTATAATTTTAAATCTACCCAAAATACCATTTAATCTCTATCACCTTATCATTCCTGCATTTAACTGTAAACCTAAAACCAATTGGAACATTTAATATAAGTAATTGGACATCCAACACTCCAATATAAAGCACCAATGTTAAGGCTTTGTGGGTATTTATCTCTGAAAAGAGAGGAAATGCAATTCCAAAATGTAAAGTGTTTCTCTCTGGAAAAAAGGAATTGACCCAAAACTTGACATACACATTAGAAAGAGAATCTTTTCAATAAGATTAGATATCTCACCAGTCAAGAGTTCGAGCAGTGATTTCAGAGACAAAAGATTGCATTTTTGCTGCAAGTTTTGTAACCGATGATACTACAAAGGCATGACAGTCTCATTTATTATGTACAGATTTAGAAGGAGAGAAGTTAAGGATGGGTAAGAGATTGGTATATGGTTTCACAATAAGCTTCAATTAAAGATTCAAGACAAAAAGTTCTCTTCAAATCTAATAATACAAACATGAATGATTCTTACATTCAGCTAAGGAGAAGCAGCAAAATGATCAAAAATACAAAAGAGAACATCATGGCCTAATTTTCTTCCAAAAGCCTCCTCTTAATCAAAATTGTGGGTGAAATGGCACCTGCATAATCCAAAAAAAGTAAACAAGTTAGTGATAGTGACAAACTTGAGGCACCAAAATATGAACTATACATATATATAAACGAAAAGAGAACCTTTCAAAGTGGTAGGAAGTAAAAAAGATTTTTATGGCGGCGTGGCACCAATGTATGCCCTAACAGAAACTGTAACCTGCTAAAGTCAAGGGATGCAAAAACAATGTTATTCACAAGAAAAAAAAAAACACACACACACACACACACATATATGTATAAAAGAAAAGAGAAACTAGGATATAATGTCTTCGTGACTTACTTGTGCTTGCTTGAGATTCCTCCATCAACTTGCGTTGCAGAACTTTGGTGGCAAACTCATCCAATACGTCCTCCACATCATAAGCCAAATCTCGGAGGTCGTTCAGCCAAAATTTCACAGCCGACTCTGTTATCTGCTGCTCCTCTGCATCACTAAGCACAGCTTGAATTTTGATGAGCATATGCTTCCACTTGTTGACGGCAGTATCGACTCCCACTCGCTGCACAAAATAGTTGATAAAATCATGGGAGAGCAACTTGTCAAACAACACTTGAATGGATGCAGATAGAAAGATCTCCGCCATGTTTTCTCTGTTGTGAGAAATGAAACTCAAGAATAGGAACCTGAAAATCAAGAACAGAATGGTTTTTGGTGTGCAAGCTTGAGCCATCGTGTAAATGTTTTTTTTTTTTTTGGTTTGACTTACAGAATGATTCTCATTAGTTGTTGTTGATGGACCAATTTTTAATTAGAATGATTACAGAATGATTCTCATTGTTAATTACTATGGATAAGTGGTGCCGGGTGGCCGGCCTGACAATGAAATGAAAATTTTAAAAATGTAAAGCACCAACTGTCCAGAATGTTGCACTCAATTATTGAAGTGTGAGGAAATTACTGACTGCAGTGAGTTCATGTCTCCATTAGGACGAATTTACTGACCGCACTGGGTTCATGTAGCCCATGTGCCATTGTCAAAATTTGGCACCCCAAATGGCACAGAATATATTGGAGCAATCCATTTGGTTGTCAATGCCTAATTTTCATAATAATAGAAGATTTCAAAATATATCTTTGCAAATTGCAATAATTGAGTCAGTCCCTTATGGTGTTTCTGTACAGAAATATATCTTAATGTGCAATAGTAGAATCAGTCTTCTCGTGCATATGTTTTTTCAGTGCAGCAAGGTCAGCACCTTGTTAATGGCCTCCAGTTCATTCTCTCTTCCTTTTATAATCTGCCCTTTAAATTATTGACATGTTTTATGTAACTCTTACCAATCACTTAGTGTATAGGTTGGGAGTTCTTTAATTAGTTTCTTTAATTATGCTCTGTACTTCTGATTATTTTTAGTTACCATTTTCCTGTTTATATAATGTCTTCAAAATCTGTTTCCAGGGATTGGATTGGTTACTTAGAACCCAAACAAATACTCCGCATATGATATTCTTATGAAGTCAACTTATATATCAGGGATTGGATTGGTTACTTGGAAAACTATAGGCTTTCTTCTTAATTCGAGTTTTTAAAATCATTATTTTATCAACTATACAAATGCAATTTCACTTGATAGAT
>JAESVK010044018.1:0-10890 GCA_017140935.1 Hamamelis virginiana
AACATATTAGATAAGTTATACCTTCCATATATAGATAATATGAAACTTAATATACCCTTTAGGATTGGTTTTAGGGCATACTTCTAACATCTACTATTACATTTATAAGACTAAAAATAATAATAACATATTTATGTATGTGATGCATGTTATATATATGTGATGCATGTTTAATTTAATATGATGAGACCTTAAATCCCCTCAAAGATTAATATTAAGTTATTATGAAGGAATATTAAGAATATTCTATCATAGCCTTCCATTATTGTAGATTAATTAGAACTCCTTGTTTGGATATGATGGCTGCAGATTGAAAGGTTGTGTCAAAAACATGGATTCGCAGCGGAAGTAGAAAACAAAAATTTTCTTTTATAAAAACAATCCATAATCACAACCTTCAAGAATCGATTCAAGCATAGGGTTATGTATTAATACATACAAGAACATATAATTAAAAATAATAAACATGCTTACTTGTAATCCGTACGCAGTAGCTTTCCTTCGAGTTTCAAAGTGATGAAACCTCCAAAGGTATCCACACAAGCGTAAGATTTCTCAAACCTTTTAGTCCTCCACAACACCTTGTGAGGAGCTAGCTTGGAGTGGGAGAGAGGAGAGAGAAACGGCTAGGGAGAGTGAGAACCCTAGAATGTGATGCTTGCTATTTAGGGTTCCCTCTCTTCTTATTTATAGACTTTCTCCTCTTTAAGGAGTGTTTGGTTACTAGTGCTAGCATGACCAAACATCCTTGTATAGAGTAATCCTATTCTTGGTTATGATTGACTTTTTATTAATTAACCATTAATAATTAAAGTCAAACATATTTCAAAGATAGAATTCCCTCCCACAAGTTCAAGAAACTCACTTACACTCTATTGTGTGTGACCCTTTGGGTTCACCCTAACCTAGCAGTGGACAGGAACATCTCTATGTCTCCTAAAAATAGAAACTTTCAATTTTAAGGTTCAATTGGAACGATTCCAATTTTGCCCTCATTGATAACACTTTATCAATAGGCTTTCACTGGTCATGAGTGACATTTAGCAACATATCATGACGTTGAAAGAAAACCCCATGGGAACGCAGCGGAAGGTAAAATAAAAATTTTCCCATTGATTTTCATCCAAGATTCGAACTCAAACTATAAAACGAATCTAAACAATTAAGCAAAGCATGAATAAAGCTTACTTGATGTTCCTTTGATGATGATCCTCACTAAACTTCAAGCCCCAAACGTATGGAAGCCTCCAATGAATAGTCCACACGAGCCTAAAACTTCTTGAAGTCCTTGACCTCCACAACACTTGAGAGAATGCAAGCTTGAGAGGGAGAGAGAGAGAGAGGCGGCAATGAGAGAGGGGATAAGGCTCTCTTGAAGTGGATACATAAACCCTAGGCCTATCCCTCTTATTTATAGACTCTCTCCTCTTTCAATGATGTTTGGTTACTAGTGCTAGCATGACCAAACATCATATTAGAATATGTTTATCCTAGTTTAGTGTATCCTTAATCCTTTTAATTATTAACCCTTAATAATAAGGATTAAACTCATACACAAATTAGAATATCCCCTCTCACAAATTCAAGAAGATCACTTAAGCTTTAATGTGTGTGACCCATTGGGTTCACCCCAACCTAGTAGTGGCTCGGGAACATCGCATGTTTCCCAAAATAGAAACTTTCTATTTTTGGTTCAATTGAAACTATTCCAATTTTGCTCTCAATGATAACACTTATCATTAGGCCCACACTAGTCATGAGTGACATCTAGCAACATATCATGACGTGCCCTAGGTGTGGGTGAATATACGAATATAAATGAACCCTTCGTGTAATAAATAATCCTTCACCAAACAATGTCACGATTAAGTTATTTGGGTATGGATTCATGTCAAACCCTAACTTAATCCTGTGTTAATCATTCACCAAAATATAAACTCAATTAGGTTAACCTATGAAAACACTTTTCTTTGGTTACCTTCTGCTTTGGCCAAAGACTTCATTGAGTTATTATCTGTGAATTAACTGTGACATTCTCCCTTTGATATTAAGGGTGGTGATCCCCTATTGCACACTCACCTATCTTCATATACAACTTACTAAAGCCAATAAGCACCGATTACATCCTTATGATTAAGGGTATACAAGATACTATCAAACTCTAGTAATTCATACATAAGATAACCAGTGGTGTCTCAGGTAAGAGGATTACAAATGTGACTATACACTTGAGCAGCTTTTGACATTCAAATATTTCTCCATAAGCTGTACTCATATTGGTCACGTTCAGTGTACTTGTTCTCTAACAAGCACCCACAGGTTTACTATAGTGTCTCTACACAGATGGCTTGAGACTCACCATCCTCCCATTGGAGCTAGTATAACTTGAGCCAATCTTAACGGTTTATTATCGCCCAAATAAATAAACCTATGATCAGGAACATATCTAGAATAGATGTTCTTGAGAATCATATGTCTCTCTATCTCAACACTTGAGATATAATTCTTTATCATGCTATTCAAGGACATTATCATGAATAGTTATAAATAACACAAGTTTACATGATAATATAAAAGCCATTTTATAGATGAATAAGATTCATACAATAACATAAATGAAATTAAAGTTCCCTAATAACAACCTACTAATTGGTTTTAGGGCACACTTCTAACAGACGTACCCTAGGTTTAGGTGAATAGCAGAACTATGTGAACCCTTCATTTTATTTAATCCTTCATCCCCTAATGTCACAGTTAAGATAATAGGTATGGTTTTAGTCAAACCCTATCTTAACAACTTGATATCTGTCCCACAAAATATAATCTCAATAAAGTAATCGCAGTGAAACTCTTTTCACTGTTTACCTATCACTCTGGCCAGAGGTTCCCTTTGAGAATTATCTTTGCGAACTAATCCTGACATTCTCTCTCTCATTAACTGAGAGTGATGATCCCTTATTGCACACTCATCCATCTTCATACATAACTCATTAGAGTCAATAAGCACCGATTACAACCTTATGGATAAGGCTGTACAAGATACTATCAAACTCTAGCAACCTATGCATAAGACAGCTATGGTGTCTCAGGTCTAAGGACTACCAAATAAATGGACATAACACTAGAATATTCCTTTGACAGAATTACCATAGGAACATTCTTTGTAGATCATGTTCAGTGTACATATTCTCTAATATGCACCCACAGATTAACTTAAGTGTCACTACACTGATAGGAAAGACTACCTATCCTTCATAGGAGTTAGTTTAAATCTGTGCTACTCTTCAAACGGTTAATTAAATATCCACTTTAATAAACCTTTGAGTAGGAACTCTTTTAGAATAGATGTATATGAGAAATATCAGTCTCTCTATCTCAACACCTTGAGATGCATATTTCTCTTATCATTTATTCATGGACCTTATCATATATGTTAGAACATATTAGATAAGTTATACCTTCCATATATAATAATAATATGAAACTAATATACCCTTTAGGATTGGTTTTAGGGCATACTTCTAACACAGATATGTAGGGGATTATTCACACATTTGGATTCTAATTAACCTATTTAAATATGAGATATTATGAGATGGCAAACTAATATAGACCAAGAAACTATTATGTGAGGTTTATATTAGTTTAACCATACTTATAAGTAATGATGGGTATGACTTAATTAGTTTGAATAAGTCGAGAAACTATTATGTGAGATTTATTAAAACTAAAGGCAAAATGATGATTGGGACTTGCTTAAGAAGCATTAGATGAAGATTCATCTACTCATTAGGAATTAATGGACCAAGAAACTATTATGTGAGGTACCATTAATTCACAATGGGACTCCAATCCCCACTAGGAATTTATTAGATAAATTCCCAAATCCTATTCTGAGGGAGTATGGGATTCGATGAAATAGTGGGAGGTACCATTATACTTAAGACCCAGTAATAATGGTTATATATTTGAATCAATTGATTTTCTATTTTTATTTGTAGATCACCAATGGCTCAACTTAATCCCTTAACCAGAATTCTTAATAGCAACAGACTGACTGGACCTAATTTTATGGATTGGCTGAGGAATTTGAGAATAGTTCTCAATTTCGATAAGATTGCCTATATGCTTGATGAACCTATGCCAGCATTTCTTCATGATGGTGCATCTGAGGAAGAAAGAGACTCTTTTAGAAAGTGGTGGGAGGATGACATGCAGGTTAGATGCTACATGCTAGCATCAATGACCAATGAGCTTCAGAAGCATCATGACACTATGGATAGTGATAAATCAATTCTCATTCATCTACAAGAATTGTATGGTGAACAGATTCGATTTGAAAAGTATCAATCCACAAAAGGCAATTCTGAAAAGGCTAATTCTTATGGAAAGTGTTTCCATTGTGGCAAAACTGGGCATTGGAAAGGGAACTGTAATAAGTACATGATTTCCACAAAGAACCAACCATTAGAAGGTATGGCCGATGCTCTATTTATTGAAACTAATTTATCTGTTAGTTCTGCTTCTACTTGGGTAATAGATTCCGGTGCGAGTTCACATATATGTAACTCCATGCAGGATCTAAAGAAAAGTAGAAGGCTGAGTAAAGGAGAAGTTACCCTTCGAGTGGGAAATGGAGCAAGAGTTGCTGCATTAGCTATGGGGACTTGCTTCTTGACATTACCATCTGGAGATATTTTAGAATTAGCTGATTGTTTATTTATGCCAAAGATAATAAGGAACATTATTTCTATTTCTGCATTATGTAGAACTGGTTATAGTATTGTTTTTGGGAAAAACATTTGTTCCATTTCTCTAAATAATGATTTAGTAGCTACTGGCATTTATTTAAACGGTCTTTACTTCTTAAATATTAATGGTAATGTTAATTACATAGAGCAAAATGATAAGAATGTAAGAAATTTTAAGAGACCTAGAGATGATGAAATTCCAACATATATGTGGCATTTGAGGCTAGGTCATATTAGTGAAGATAGGATTAACAAGTTGGTTAAGGATGGACAATTGGGTTCATTAGTATTCGTACCCTATCCAACTTGTGAATCTTGTCTCATGGGTAAAATGACCAAGTCACCCTTTACTGGTCACAATGAAAGGACTGCAGATATATTGGGTTTAATACATAGTGATGTATGTGGACCAATGAGCAAAGTAGCTAGAGGAGGTTTTTCTTATTTCATTGCCTTTACTGATGATCATTCACGTAAGGATATGTGTACTTAATGAAGTACAAATCTGAAGCTTTTGAAAAGTTTAAAGAATTCAGATATGAAGTAGAAAAACAAACTGGCAAGAGTATTAAAGCTCTTCGATCAGATCGAGGAGGTGAATACTTAACTACTGAGTTTTTGGATCATCTCAAGCTGGCTGGCATTCTATCACAGTTAACTCCTCCTAGAACACCACAATTAAATGGTGTATCTGAGAGAAGGAATCGAACTTTATTAGATAGACTAGCACAGGTTATGTCTGCTCAATATGGAGAATGACTAGTCTCAAGTCATTTGTGTAATGACACTGAATGTGATCATTGATTGAGTTTGTTGAATGGAGTTTTACTTACATGTCAAACAACAACTCAGGGTTACAATGATGCAAGTGATCGTCAGACCTGAGGCACCATAGATGTCCTGTGTTAGAGATATTAGGGTTTGATAGTACAATGTACATATCCTAACCATGGAATTTGTGTATGTACTCATTGGCCCTAGTAGACCTGTCATGGGGACATATGAGTGTACAACAAGGAATCTATCACTCTTAGTAAAGAGAAGGAATGCCTCGTATTATTCTCAAAGATATAATTCATATAAGTCTTTGGCCAAAGCAGTTGCGAATAAGAAAACTATTTCTAAGTGTCCCAAGGTTGAATTTATATTTTGAGAATCACATACAAAATGTTAGATTAGGGTTTGACATATTATCCAATACCCAAGTAACTTAACTAAGGCATTGTTTGATGGAAGGATTGAATTGTATCTTAATTGTAACTGAAGGCTTCACTGTGTTATGATTAACCTTCACACAACCTAGGGTGTGTCTTGACATATTGCTAGATGCCACTCAGGACTAGTAGAGGCCAAAGAGAAATTGATTTCTCAAAGGGAAATTAAAAGAGTTCTAATTTGAACCTTAAATAAAAGTAGTTTTATTTGAAAGGATAATTTGTTATCCTAATTCCTACTACTAGGTTGTTGTGAACCTAAGAGGTCACACACATATAGTTGGTAGCTTCATTTAAAGGAGAAGATGTTAGATATGTGCCCTAATACCAATTGTTCAGTTGTGTTTAGGGTTTTATATTTCATTATATTATCTTGTATGAAACTTTATTCATTTATGATATGGCTATTTTTATCATGTAAACTTGTGTTTAATTACTGTTCATGATAAAGTCCTTGGATAGTATGATAGAGAGTTATATCTCAAGTGCTGAGATAGAGAGACTTATAACTTTCAAGTACATCTATCCTAAACTAGTTATTGATCATAAGTTTATCTATTTGGACGATTATAAACCGTTAAGATTAGCTCAGATTTTACTAGCTCCATGGGAGGATGGTGAGTCTCGAACCATCTGTGTAGAGACACTATAGTAAACCTGTGGGTACTTGTTAGAGAACAAGTACACCGAACGTGACCAATGTGAGTACAGCTTATGGAATTCTATTTGTATGTCAAAGGCTGCTCATGTGTATAGTCACAATTGTAATCCTTAGACTTGAGACACCACTTGTTATCTTATACATGAATTGCTAGAGTTTGATAGTATCTCGTACACCCTTAATCATAAGGATGTAATCGGTGCTCATTTGCTCTAATGAGTTATGTATGAAGATAGGTAAGTGTGCAATAGAGGATCACCACCCTTAATAAGAAAGGGCGAATGTCTTAGTTAGTTCATAGTTACTATCTCAATGGAGTCTTTGGCCAAAGCAGAAGGTTACCAAGAAAAGTGTTTCAAGGGTATACCTAATTGAGATTATACTCTGGTGAATTAGTAACGCATGATTAAGTTAGGGTTTGACATGAATCCATACACAACTAACTTAATCAAGACATTGTTTGGTGAGAGATTATTTATAGCACGAAGGGTTTATTTACACGTTCGTATATTCACCCACACCTAGGGTACGTCATGACATATTGCTAGATGTCACTCATGACTAGTGAAGGCCTAATGATAAGAGTTATCATTGAGGGCAAAATTGGAATTGTTCCAATAAAACCTAAAAATAGAAAGTTTCTATTTTGGGCGACATTGAGATGTCCCCTGCCACTACTAGGTTGGGATGAACCCAATGGGTCACACACATAAGGACATAAGTGAGGTTGTTAAACTTGTGAGAGGGATGCACTCTTATTAATATATGTTTGGCTTTAATTAATTAAAGGTTAATTAATTAAGAGTCAAAAGGATATCTAATTCAAGAGTGTAAGTAACCAAAACAGGGTTAATGGTCATGCTAGCACTAGTAACCAAACACCCTAAGAAGAGGAGAGGTTTATTTAAAGAGAGAGAACCCTAATAGCATTAAGCTTGAATCATCCAAGTCCTCTCTCTCTCTAGGTGCCGCCCTTCTATCTCTCTCCGTCTCCATGCTTGATTTTTCAATGTGTTGAAAGATCAAGAAAGTTTAATCGCTCTTGTGTTCGTGTGGACGATCATTGGAGGCCGTCATAATTTTGAGGCTTGAAGATTGGCGAGGACGATCATCAAAGTGAAGAGAACAACGCAAAGGAACATATCAAGTAAGCTTTATTTTAATGTCTTTAATTTAAAGTTGATTCGTTTTATCGATTAAGAGGATTCATGGATGAATACAATAAAAAATTTTTAAAATCTTACCTTTCGCTGCGTTCCTCGATTGTATTCTTTCAGAAGAGAGAATAATATGCAAATATTAATTAACTAGAATTTCAAGTTTTTGAAATTTAAAATTTGAAATTTGAAATTTGAATTTTTTGAAATTTGAAATTTTGAAATTTGAAATTTGAAATTTGAAATTGTCATGAGATGGCAAGATAATTAAAGATTTCAAATAGTTAATTGAATTTCAAGTTAGTTGAAATTTAAATTTGAAATGGTTTCAAATTATAGATAAGATGACAAATTATCTATCATTGCACTTGTATTTTGAATTTGAATTATTTCAAATTTGAAATAAGATAACTATCTATCTAATAGAGAGCTAGCACTCATCATATTAGATAGACACAAGGAGGGCCGGCCATGGTAGTGATTGGATCAAAAAGGGTTTTGTGAAATCCCTAGCTATCTCCTCTCCCTCTCTCTCTCTCATCTCTTGAAGCTTGCAACTAGTGTGGATTACTCTTGGAGGCTCTCAAGTTAGGGGCTGCACCTTCATTAATCCTACTCCTAAGGCTTTCATTGTAAGTTATTTACATTATTTTAAGTATTGATTATAGCTTATATAATTGATCATGAGATCTTGGCACAATGGCATCCATGAAAAGTTTTGTTCCGCATATTTCCATGGATCCTTTCAAATAGGTATGAATCAAAGTATCTATACATGAAGATGAAGAGTTACAAACCACCCTCACATGATCCCAACAATACAAGCTTGTTTTTGGAGCCCTATGATCATCTCTCTCACATCCACACTATACAAGAGGTAAGCTTACTTTTCATGCTCTTTAATTGAATCATTGATGTCTAGATGCTTCAATATTGATCTTTGGATATTGTTTGATGTCTTGTATTCATGAAATTTGTATTTGGCAAGGCTTGGGAGCCCCATTTCACTAGCTTTGCAAGCTTGAAATGTTGCCCACCAAGTGTTTGATAAAATTCCCAAGAGACTAGAATTTGATTTTTTTTTTGATTTAAATTTCTCATGCCATGATTCAAATATGTTTCAAACAACATTTGGATGCTTTCAAAAACTTCATAACAAGTTTTCACAACCATTTTCAAAAATGTGCACACTAGGTGTTTGTTAAAATGCCTAAAAGGAGGCAATTTCTAATTTTTCAAATCAATTTATCATATCATGCTTTTTCAAATCATATCATGATAAGTTTCTAAAATACTTCAAGTAATGCACATATAAAAGATTTTCATGAATTAAGACTTAGCTTATTTTTTTTTTCAAAACACTATTGCTTAAAGTGTCATTTTCATGACTTTTAAATAATTTTATTTCAAAACTTATGCTAAGTATCTATTTCATGATTTTCAAAATTCTATTCTTTAGGATTTTCATGAAAAGAAGTCATACGGCATTTTAAATAAATTATGCTAATTCTTGCTATAGAATTAAAAATACCAATAATTAATTATGGTATATTTTTTGAAAATAAATTGTTGGTACATAAAATAACTCACAATTGACAAACCATAAAATTTTGAACATTTTTGAAAATGTGTCATTTTGTTACTTAATTTTGTATCTTTGATTCAAAGAATTAGCATAACTTATCTATATACCTCTAATCCATTAATCTTTATTTTCACAGCCAGAGTTTGACATCAGGACTCGGTCTTCTTTACAGGGCATTATTGGATGGTGGGCCAAAATGGATACTCTCCAACCACATGTTAAGGCTACTATTAGAAGGATTGGTTTTGGAGACTTCATTGACTCACTTTAGGTCGATACTATGGATAGACAGGCCCTCATGGCCTTATCTGAGCTCTGGTGGGACACCACCAACATGTTCCATTTTGAGTTTGGGGAGATGACTATGTGTAAGACCCCGAAAATTTTTTTTATAGCATATATATATTTTATCTATTTATATATGTGATGGTTGTTATTATATTTTAAATATACACTTGGCATTTTGCCATTGGGCAATGAAATGTGCCATGTGGTCATCAATTGAGAAGGGTGCATGAGAAATTATGTACACCCTTGGGTGACATCTAAAATATGAATGGTGGACATATATGAATGGTGGATGAATGAGAGAATGGTGGATGAATCTAAGAGTGGTAGATAAATTTGAGAGTGGTAGATAAATTTGAGAATGGAAGATGAGAATGATGGATGAATATAAGAGTGGTAGATAAATTTGAGAATGGAGGATGACTCATTTCTCTATAAATACCACCTTTCAAATGCTAATGAATACACAAGTAGTAGAGAAGAAAGAAATTAGAGAAAGAAAGAGAAAGAAAAGAGAGTGAGAAGTACTCTTTGAGTTGGCAAGGAGTAAGCAATTCTTGAAGTTCAACACACACACAACCAAGGTAAGGTTCTACTACCTTACATATTTCATGTTCAGTTTGAAAGAAAATAAGGATTTCTTGTCTTCTTTAGAAATAGAAATATTGTTTGATAAATTCATGCAAAATGAATTTGGCTTGAGGTTGAAAAAATTAAAGTTCATATACATTGAATTTTTCAGATTTCAATTCATAACAGTTTTAGTATAGAAATTCTAATTAAATGTAGAAAAATCGGTTTTGAGCAAGGTTTGTTGGAATAATCTCCTAACTTCTAAATTTGTTTTCAATAAAAATTTTATGAAGAAATGATGTGATTTACTATTTTTCTTTGATTTTAGAAATGACTGTTACACAGCAGGTAATCACACTGTTTTTGTGTATCACCTTGAATTTAAAATTGGAGGATGTTCCACTCATCCTAAAATCTTAAAAATTTCTGGAGGTATTCATACGTGAATATAGTTTCTACCTGTAAAATTTCACATTTTTATTCGGAGAGATGAATTTTTAAAAATTCAAATACTATTGCTGGGTTGAACAAATATATATATTTTCAGCTTTTTGTTTTGAGATGCTCAGCACAAGAAAATACTTTTTCCTTGAAGCATTTCGAGTTTATGAATAATATCGACAGGAAAATGGTTTTATTTTATGGGATATATATAAATATT
>JAESVK010044035.1:0-23462 GCA_017140935.1 Hamamelis virginiana
ACATTCCTTCTAAGGACTTACCATGAATATAATAACAGAAGAATACATGATAATCAAAAGCCCATATTATTAATGAATAATAATAATACATGAATCAACTTTATGTCCTAAATTACACCAGTGAGATTGGCTATTAGGGCATATTTCTAACAGCTATATCATGGCATCGATAACCAATGAGCTCCAAAGGCAACATGAGGTCATAGATAGCTCACATGCAATCATCAACCATCTTAAGGAGCTGTATGAGTCACAAAATAGGGTTGTAAGGTACAACACTGTTGGTGAGCTCTTTGCATGTAAGATGGTAGAGGGAATATCTGTTAATGAGCATTGTTTGAAGATGATCCGGAATATCCATGCCCTTCATGCTCTAGGTGTGGATATCTCTTCTGAGATGGGGACTGATATTCTACTTCACTCTCTTCCTGCAAGTTACAAACCGTTTATCATGAACTTTTACATGTCTGATGTGAATGATAAAATCTCTTTGACTGATCTAATGAACATGTTGACAACTGCTGAGGAGACCTTGACAAAGGACTCCAAAGGAAGTGCTTTGGTTATTGATGGGGCCTCAACTTCTAAATCCAAGCCCAAGGGCAAAGGTAATAAGAAGAAGAAGCCCAATATTAAACCTAAAGGAGGTATGAAGAAGAAAGACTCAAAAGGAAAGTGTTTCCATTGTGGCAAAACAGGTCATTGGAGGATGAATTGCAAGGAGTACCTCGCCTCTTTGAAGAGTGGTTCTTCTACTGGTACGTCTTATTATTTATTCATTTACTAATTACGAATTAGTACTCTGCTTATGGTATACGATACCTAATTGTTTTTATATAATGTGATTGTACGTAGCAGACAAAGGGAAGCAGAAGGTCGAGTAAACATCGAGCTAGCCTTGTTTGGAAAGGATTAAAGTGTTGGTGCCTTTGACATGGAAGCTTGATTCTTGACTTATTTATTTAAGAATTTTAAGAACTCTTTTATTATTGCGAGATGTAATAATTACTTCTTTTGAAGTTTTATTTGGTTTTGAATATTATGTTTTGAAACAGTTTATCTTTAATATTGGATATTTTAGATCTTTTCTGGCAATTATCTTGAAGTTCTTCATTCTTTATGAATGCTATGAATAAATGCACATAATAGTGTATATGGATATTAAAGGGATAATGCATAGGATGTATAAACCCTAACTTTTAGTTTGATTATACTTCATGTGTAATATGTTAGAAGTGTGCCCTAAAACCAATTAGTAGGTTGTTATTAGGGAACTTTAATTTCATTTATGTTATTGTATGAATCTTATTCATCTATAAAATGGCTTTTATATTATCATGTAAACTTGTGTTATTTATAACTGTTCATGATAATGTCCTTTAATAGCATGATAGAGAATTGTATCTCAAGTGTTGAGATAGAAGGACATATGATTCTCAAGAACATCTATTCTAGATATGTTCCTGATCATAGGTTTATTTATTTGGGCGATAATAAACCGTTAAGATTAGCTCAGGTTATACTAGCTCCAATGGGAGGATGGTGAGTCTCAAGCCATCTGTGTAGAGACACTATAGTAAACCTGTGGATGCTTGTTAGAGAACAAGTACACTGAACGTGACCAATATGAGTACAGCTTATGGAGATGTATTTGAATGTCAAAAGCTGCTCATGTGTATAGTCACTTTTGTAATCCTCATACTTGAGACACCACTAGTTATCTTATATATGAATTACTAGAGTTTGATAGTATCTTGTACACCCTTAATCATGAGGATGTAATCGGTGCTCATTAGCTTTAGTAAGTTGTATATGAAGATAGGTGAGTGTGCAATAGGGGATCACCACCCTTAATATCAAAGGGAGAATGTCACAGTTAATTCACAAATAATAACTCAATGAAGTCTTTGGCCAAAGCAGAAGGTAACCAAGGAAAAGAGTTTTCATGGGTTAACCTAATTGAGTTTATATTTTGATGAATGACTAACACAGGATTAAGTTAGGGTTTGACATGAATCCATACCCAAATAGCTTAATCGTGACATTGTCTGGTGTAGGATTATTTATTACACGAAGGGTTCATTTATATTTGTATATTCACCCACACCTAGGGCACGTCATGATATGTTGCTAGATGTCACTCATGACTAGTGTAGGCCTAATGATAAGTGTTATCATTGAGGGCAAAATTGGAATAGTTTCAATTGAACCAAAAATAGAAAGTTTCTATTTTGGGAAACATGCGATGTTCCCGATCCACTACTAGGTTGGGGTGAACCCAATGGGTCACACACATAAGGGCTTAAGTGATCTTCTTGAATTTGTAAGAGGGGATATTCTAATTTAGATATTAGCTTAATCCTTATTATTAAGTGTTAATAATTAAAGGGATTAAGGATATACTAAACTAGAATATAACTAATCAAATATGATGTTTGGTCAAGCTAGCACTTTTAACCAAACATCATTATAAGAGGAGAAGTTTATAAATAGAGGAGGATAACCCCTAGGGCCGGGACACTCATGCTTGCACCCTCCTCTAGCCGCCACACTCTCTCTCTCTCCCTCTCAAGCTTTTATCCTCTCAAGGTGTTGTGGAGATAAAAGAAGTTCAAGGAGTTTTAGGTTCGTGTGGACTATTCATTGGAGGCTTCCATACGTTTGGAGCTCGAAGACTTTCAAAGACAACCATTAAAGGAACATCAAGTAAGCTTTTATTTCATGTTTGAATAATTGTTTAGATTCGTTTTATAGTTTGAGTTCGAATCTTGGATGAAAATCAATGGGAAAAATTTTATTTTACCTTCCGCTGCGTTCCCATGGTGTTTTCTTTCATAATAGATATTTGAAACGTTCAAATGATTAATATGAAGTAAAACTAAAAGAAAAATATTGAGAATATTTGGTTGAATCTCAAATCACTACAAGACCTTACAAATGTTAAACGATAGAGTTTAAAGATTATTTGATAATATGGAATATTACAAATAAACTTTAAAAATGAGTTTTCTCAAATAAAGAGTTATTAGAAAACATTGTTTCCACAATAGTTGAAAAACTATACCTTTTAAAACACCGAAAGGGAATTTTATGTAATTAAAGGGTTTAATACATAAAGTACCTTGTTTTAAAAGGGACTAGTGGGAGTAACAAAGTCATCAATTGTTTTACCTTTTCTTTATAAGTACATTCTTTAAATACTAACGTAGTATTGAGAATTCCATAATCGTTATAGGAATTCAAATCTCTTCAAAATTGGTTTTGGAAAGAATATTATATGATATAGATATTTGGGAAATATAAGACTTATATAATAATAAAGTATGTACTCACATCAATATCACAAAAATGCTGCAAACAGTTGTTAGCAGATATTGATAATTGATTCAGAATAGTGATTCAGAATGGAAACTAGTGTATTCTTAAAGGGAGTTTAAGAATGAGATACTTGCATAAAGAAATTATAAAATTAGCCATTTACAGATTGCCTAAAAGAATGTCTAGTTTACATTGTTTTCTTTTGAAAGCATAGGTCCCATTTACTAGGACATCAGAGTTGGCAGCGAATTTTAGTTTAAATACTATTATTGAAAATAATAATATGCAAAAAGGGTTTTGCATAAATCTACTTTGCCTTAACACCTGTGTGTGTTAGAAGCCTTGTCTTACGAAGACTAGTATACGATACTATGGTGATTGACTTTAGTACAAGTGGGAGATTGTTAGAAGTATGCCCTAAAACCAATCCTAAAGGGTATATTAATTTCATATTATAAATAATTTGAAGGTATAACTTATCTTCTATATATAAACATATATATATATATGATAAGGTCCATGAATAAATGATAAGAGAAATATGCATCTCAAGGAGTTGAGATAGAGAGACTGATATTTCTCATACACATTTATTCTAAAAGAGTTCCTACTCATAGGTTTATTAAAGTGGATATTTAATTAACCGTTTAAGAGTAGCACAGATTTAAACTAATTCCTATGGAAGATAGGTAGTCTTTCCTATCAGTGTAGTGACACTTAGGTTAATCTTTGGGTGCATATTAGAGAATATGTACACTGAACATGATCTACAAAGAATGTTCCTATGGCAGTTCTGTCAAAGGAATATTCTAGTGTTACGTCCATTTATTTGGTAGTCCTTAGACATGAGACACCACAGCTGTCTTATGCATAGGTTGCGAGAGTTTAATAGTATCTTGTACAGCCTTATTCATAAGGTTGTAATCGGTACTTATTGGCTCTAATGAGTTATGCATGAAGATAGATGAGTGTGCGATAAGGAATCATCACTCTCTGTTGATGAGAGAGAATGTCAGGATTAGTTCACAAAGATAATTCTCAAAGGGAACCTCTGGCCAGAGTGATAGGTAAACAGTGAAAATAGTTTCACTGCGATTGCCTTATTGAGATTATATTTTGTGGGACAGATATCAAGTTGTTAAGATAGGGTTTGACTAATAACCATACATATTATCTCAACAGTGACATTAGGGGATGAATGATTAAGTAACATGAAGGGTTCACATAGTTCTGCTATTCACCTAAACCTAGGGTACGTCATGATATGTTGCTAGATGTCACTCATGACCAGTGAAAGCCTATTGATAAAGTGTTATCAATGAGGGCAAAATTGGAATCGTTCCAATTGAACCTTAAAATAGAAAGTTTCTATTTTTAGGAGACATAGAGATGTCCCTGTCCACTGCTAGGTTGCGGTGAATCCAAAGGGTCGCACACAATAGGGTGTAAGTGAGTTTCTTGAACTTGTGAGAAGGGAACTCTATCTTTGAAATATGTTTGACTTTAATTATTAATGGTTAATTAATTACAAGTCAAAGCATAACCAAGAATAGGGTTACTCTATACATGGATGGTTGGTCATGCTAGCACTAGTAACCAAAGACTCCAAAAAGGGAGGAGAGCTTATAAATAAGAAGAGAGGGAACCCTAAACCGTGTGCATCACTTCTCCTAGGGCGTTCTCTCTCTCTAGCCGTCCCTCTCCTCTCTCCCTCTCCAAGCTAGCTTCTCTCTCAAAGGGTTGTGAAGGACTAGAAGGGTTCGAGAAGTTTTACATCTGTGTGGATACCTTTGGAGGTTTCATCTCTTTGAAACTTGGAGGAAAGCTACATCGCAAAGCATATTCAAGTAAGATTTATTTAAGTTGTTAAATACTTGTTCTTGTTTATTTATATTTGATTCCATGCTTGTTTGTATCCTAGAAGGTTTTCGATGAAAGGATTCAATTTTAAAATGTTATTTCATGTCTTCCACTGCGAATCCTTGTTGTTCATCGATTTCCTTTCATTTCAGTCACTAGAGCAGTAGCTGGCTTCTTAACAAGGCCCTCGGCTGACATAAGTTCTTTAAGCAGTTGTGCCAATGAATAATGAAGATCATTCATGTTATAGTTCAAGCAGAATTGCTTAAAAGAATCTGGCAGGGATTGGAGAATGATATCGACCTGGGAATCCCCATCGATTTCAGATCCAAGGATCTCTAGTTCATTCAGAAGACCGATTATCTTCATAACATAATCCCTTACTGGGTCCCTTCAGCCATGTGTGAACCAGCCTCTGCCAGATCGGGAGGCCGTTTTCACTTTTATCATTGTGGATTATGGATGACTTTATCCGCCTTGATTTATCCTTTTCTATTATCCACATTTATCCTTCTGTATTATCCACTCAAGATTGGGTTTTAAAAAAGGATAAAAGTTTGACAAAAACTGGGAGTCGCCACCTTATTTTTAAGGAATAAGGAAACCATAAAAAGAGTTTTTGTTGGCCTTATGGCTCCTACCTCATTGGTATAATTGATTTTGATGATAACAAACACTGTTATGTGAATATTATATATAGTGCATTCGTTAATTCGATCTACTTATCCAATTATCAATTGTATATTTCTTTGTCATAGCTATATAATTGATAATGGTGGCCTATGAAAATTATTTCATTCTGTTAGTATATATTTTGAAATCACAGTATTTATGAGAAGTTGCAATTTCAAAGGATCACATACTTAAGCAAGTCATGCACTCATGTGTGAAGATCATACATCAAAGCCAAACACAAGCCTAGCACAAGCTTGGAGCTCTCTTGGAAGATTATCTTATAATCTTGTGTGAGTTTAGGACTTGTGTAAATCTCTCATTAGGAATTGAATTTATTCTGGCTCAATAGGATATAGAAATCATGGACCTTATTTTCATACTTAGAAAAATCATCTCTATTTGGTCTAAAATGATTTTGATATAAGTGGGCCATTACAAATTCAAAACACTTGTTATTTTCCATGAAAATTGATTTTGTACATTGCCTAGCCGACTAAGCCACTCTGTCTAGTCGACTAGAGTAGTGGTAGTAAGCAAATTTTATGAAAAATATCAAGTAGTCGACTAACCACCCTGATTAGTCGACTAATGACCTTCTTAGTCGACTAACCAAGTTTTCCTAGTCGACTAACCGAGCCCAGATTTTGAATCGTATGTTTTTAAACACTCTAGACGACTAACACTCTTTGCCTAGTCGACTAACCGTGTCCTGAACTGTATAACAGCTAGTTTTGACCAACCCAAACGGCTAGTTTAATGTGCTTAACAGCCATTTACTTGAAGAAACCTATAAATACTTATAATTGAGCACTAAATCAGTTGTTGATGACATACAAACATACTTCAACTAGTTCTATTATCTTTCTTGTATGATTTAGTCATCAATCACTCTCTTGAGCCAAAATTTAGTTCATTCAATTGAGAGATTATAGTGTGAGCTTATTTATAATCATTTACTCTTCAAGGAGCTCTTTTGTTGTACTCTTATTTAAATCATTTGTAAATCTTATAAAGCTCTTTGTGAGCATTGGCCAAGCGTTCTTTGTGAAGCTTGAAGAAGTATTCTTTATGAGCACTAGTGGGTTCTTTGTGAGCCATTTGTGAAGTTATTTGTGAGCTTAGGTGAGGGTCTTCCACCTGGGATAAAGAAGATCGTGTAAAGGTTTCTCTACCTTGAAGGAGCTAATCTTTAGTGGATTGTTGGGAATCCTTGGGCTGAGGAACAAGGCGAGGAGTAGGCGGAGTCTGAACCTCGTTAAATCTTTGTGTTTGATTTCTCTTCCCTTCTTTATTTCAATTACTTGCTTTAATATTGATTGCTTCTGCTACTTGTAATTGAACTCTAATCTTATTTGGTAATTTATTGCAAAAGTTTGTCATAAACCCTATTCACCCCCCTCTAAGGTTATATATTTGGGACAACAATTGGTATCAGAGCAAGTGCGCAATATTTGATTGTTATCTTGAGTAAAAGATCATGGCAAACTTAGGGGAATCGAGCTTTTCACAAGGCCTTCCTATTGATCGACCTCCTATCTTCAATGGTGAAAATGATTTGATTTGGAAAAATAGGATGAGCATTTTTCTTCAAGCTCAAGACTATAGAATGTGGCTCATTATTTGTGGTCATACAGAATTACCCACAAAACCTAGAAGTGAGTGGACTGAATTAGATCACCAAATCTTTCAAATTGAATGTACTCCAAAACAAGCTTTGTTTCACTCTCTATGCGAAAATGTTTATAATCGTATCTGAAGAGTGGATACTTCAAAACAAATTTGGGATACGCTTGAAATAATTTATGGAGAAAATTCTGAAGCTACCTTGACAAAGCTTGAATCTCTTGTTCATGATTTTGAAACTTTTGAAATATTCATGATGAAACAATTTTCCAGATGCATTCACGATTTATATATCTTTTGAATTATTTGGAAATACTTGGAAACCTATACTAATGAATATATTATAAGAAAGTTTATTAGGTCTCTTTCAAGAAAATGGGAGGCAAAGGTCACCTTCATCATCGAAACAAAGAATCTCTCTACTCTAAGTATGGAGGAACTCATCAAATCTCTCATGCAACATGAACCATACTTAAGAAGGCAACATTGTGAAGAAATTGAAGAAGAGGTTGAACATCCATCACCAAATCAAGATTAAAATTACTTGAACATCAACCATGGTGATATCATTGACATGGAGGAAATCAATAATGATGGTGGGAATGATGAAGAAAGCTTACAATTCACTCCAATGTCTATTGACCATTCAACTAGTGAATCAAATGTGTCAATCTCTCGTTCAATTGGTGAATCAAGCACAAGAAACCTTCAAACATGTAAGTTGTGTTTTGAAAAAGGACACAAGCAAAGGTATTGCCCTCTATTCATGAAATTAAATGCTCTTGAATTAATTAAAACTGAATATAATGAAGAGGACAATCCCAATATATCAGCCCCTCATGGCAATGGAAATAAATTCTATGATCATGGTTGATATTCACAAAATGTGAAAATAAGTCACTTACCTTTAGCTAGTTAATTTGCTTTATGATATTGGATTCTATGTATTTAAGACTAATTGTTTGTATGATTGATTCATATGTGTTTATGTTTCAAAAATTATTGACTTATGCATGACATAAATAAATTAATCCTTGTGATAATCAAATGTTTTTCAAAATTTCAATTTGATATAAATTAACTGTTTGAAATATCATTTTGATATGTTCTGATTATTGCATAATCATCCATATATCATTCATACACATTAAAAGGTTTTTAAAATGAAATTTTTGAAAAATCAAGTTTTTGGAAAGCTCTAGTCGACTAAGCATTAAGTACCTAGTCGACTAAAGATCTGATTTTCAAAACAAAAATGAACGGCCTCAATTAGTCGACTAAGCAGGCCCTTCCTAGTCGACTAACGTTTCTGGAAAAATAAAATTAGCTACTGCCTCTCGATTAGTCGACTAAACATAGTGATTAGTCGACTAAACAGCCCTCTAGTCGACTAACCATCATGCCTAGTTGACTAAAGCTCGGAGACTCTGTTTTTTAAAAGTCGTGCCCGTTCATATTTCAGTTTGCTTCTTTTCATACCCTCTCGATTTTTCTCTCCTAAAACCCTAACCCCTCTTTCCAAACTGAATTCTAAGCAAGTTGCAAAGGATATCTTGGTCATTCTTTAATTGGAGTTGCATTTTCATAGTGATTTTCTCAAAATATTTCCTATGGCACCAAAGAAATCAATATCGGGGCATCGTTCTCATGGAGAAGTGTCCTCATGAGCAACCACAAGAAACAAAGGCAAAGAGAAGGTGACTGAAGACGTTCCTCATCGAGTTCGAGAAACTTATTCGAAATATTTCATCAGTCAAAAGTGTGAACTCCTCTACAATGAAAAGATTGCCTCTCAAACCATTGTGTTTGGTAAGACTGTTCCTCACTCCTTCTTAAAAGAACGATTTCCTTTTGTCTTCTCTTGTTTCAAGGACCTTCATTGGCTGCCCCTTATTGAACTTGCAAATCCCACTACCAACTTGCTTGTTAGACATTTTTATGCTAACTTAGTCACTGCTGAGAATCACTCTATTCATTCATATGTCAAATGTGTCAAAATAGAATTTGATAAAGTCACTCTCGATGGACTTTTTAACATTCCTATTGGTCAAATGTATTGGTTCGAAGATGAAAATCATCTGGTTAAAGGTGACAAATTCCCACTGCTTGATGCCATTCACCTCATTTGTTAATGCATCCATGAATGGACCAAACTCACCTCCCAACTCACCTTTGATGCTAGGGTTATCCACTCCATCATCGTTCATAATATTATGCCCAAATCCAGTAGCTATACTTATGTTTCTGAATGGCATGTATTTTTGATATGGGCCATACTTACCAAAGAACCTATAAATCTTGCTCATATCATAATTGATTACATTCATACCTTTGCAACATTGTACAATCATGCTCTACCATTTGGGATGCTCTTGACTCGCATTTTTGATATTCTTGGAGTGGATATAATCTCTGAAACTGATATTGAAGAATATGACCCAACTAGTGATTCTCACACCTTTTGTGAGACAACTTTGGTGAAAATGGGTTACAAATGGATAGCAAATGAGAAGAGATGGGAAATTAATCAAGCCAAGGTGCAAGGTAGCGAAGAAAAAGATATGCTCCTCCCAAAGGTGAAGGCTCTCAAGACCCCATGGAGCGTCTACTCAATCGTTTTGATACTTTTTATGTGGGTATACATGAGCGCTTCAACACTCTTGAGCAACGAGTCCATAGAGAATTTCATGAGATTAGGGAGAAGCTGAATATGGGAGAATATGTTGAAGAAGCACCACCTGCACCTATGGAAGAGGAAGTACCACCCATGGATGAATCACTTGACCCTGCATTTGATCCAGCCTCTTATTTCTAGTTGCTCATGATGGTTGTTTTGGATAAACTTTATGTTTGAAACATTCGGTTACTTTTTGTTATGCTTTTACATTGGATGGTTATCCTTTTAGTTTGGTTAATACCTTTTGGATAAGTTTTTGAAATATGAACTAATTGATACTTTTAACATCCTATTTAGTCTTTCGAATGAACAACTTTGTAGCTTAGTTGATCCCTTTTGAGAAATATATTGATATTAAGCTAAAAATTTGTGCTTTGAATTTGTATGGATATTTTTATTTCTTTTGACAGATTCATAATGAGTTATTGCTCATTACAAAGTTGAGGAAATTGTTTAATACACTTGTTTGAATACTCATTCCTTATATCATATTTAGTCATTAAGTTATTCTTTCGACAATTTTGTGATGTACATTGAGATAACTTGCTGCGTTGTAGAAAATATTATGGTTAGCTATAACTTCCAAATCTGAAATCTTGAAGCTATGATATCCTATCTAGTCTCTTGGATATATATGGATATCATCGTACTTCTATTTGCCAAGTATATGTCATTAAGCTAAACAGTTGGAGAAGATGTTTTATGATATATTTGTGATTATTCAAGCTTGGAACAATATTATGTCATCTTAAGTTTGGTCCTATCCATATGTAACTTGAGTGGATAATAACTAGTTGTATTAAATTCTTGTTGTACAAATTAAAATCTATTTAGTTTATAGGATGTTATTTGATAGGTAAATCATCTTTGTAACTTTTCAAAATGGTTTATATGGATATATTTTTTACCCATAGTTCATTGTGTACGACATTTAGGGGGAGCTCATATTTTCTCATCAAGATCTTTTTCACCCTCTAAATTTATTCTCATTTGTCTCTTCTCTTCTTAGCATCTTTTTGTTAATGCCAAAGGGGGAGAAAAATGTATGCATAGTATTTGGTACAATATGCGATATGTAGATTTGTCACCTGAAATATGCAAAATACTTGAAATTGAAAATTTATATATAGTGCATATTGGTAGGGGGAGCTACAAAGATTTGTCACCTAAAATATGCAAAATACTTGAAATTGGAAAATTTATATATAGTGCATATTGGTAGGGGGAGCTACAAATCTATGTAGTTTTTATTTTATATGCATATTATACTCAATGTTTGTCATCAACAAAAAGGGGGAGATTGTTGACCTTATAGCTCCTACCTCATTCGTATAATTGCTTTTGATAATAACAAACATTGTTCTGTGAATATTATATATAGTGTATTCGTTAATTCGATCTACTTATCCAATTATCAATTGTATATTTCTTTGTCATATCTGTAAAATTGATAATGGTGGCCTGTGAAAATTATTTCATTTTGTTAGTATATATTTTGAAATCACAGGATTTATGAGAAGTTGCAATTTCAAAAGATCACATACTTAAGCAAGTCATGCACTCCTCTGTGAAGATCATACATCAAAGCCAAACACAAGCCTAGCACAAGCTTGGAGCTCTCTTGGAAGATTATCTTATAATCTTGTGTGAGTTTAGGACTTGTGCAAATCTCTCATTAGGAATTGAATTTATTCTGGCTCAATAGGACATAGAAATCATGGACCTTATTTTCATACTTGGAAAAATCATTTCTATTTGGTCTAAAATGATTTTGATATAAGTGGGCCTTTACAAACTCAAAACACTTGTTATTTTCCATGAAAATTGATTTTGTACATTGCCTAGTCAACTAAGCCACTCTGTCTAGTCGACTAGAGTAGTGGCAATAAGCAAATTTTATGAAAAATATCAAGTAGTCGACTAACCACCCTGATTAGTCGACTAATGGCCCTCTTAGTCGACTAACCAAGTTTACCTAGTCGACTAACCGAGCCCAAATTTTGAATCGTATGTTTTTAAACACTCTAGTCGACTAACCCTCTTTGCCTAGTCGACTAACCGTGTCCTGAAATGTATAACGGCTAGTTTTGACCAACCCAAACGGCTAGTTTAATGTGCCTAACGGCCATTTACTTGAAGAAGCCTATAAATACTCATTAATTGAGCACTAAATCAGTTGTTGATCGCATACAAACATACTTCAACTAGTTCTATCATCTTTCTTGTATGATTTAGTCATCAATCACTCTCTTGAGCCAAAATTTAGTTCATCCAATTGAGAGATTATAGTGTGAGCTTATTTGTAATCATTTACTCTTTGTTTACAAAGAAAACCGAGGAGGTCCTTACAATCGCGAGGATTGCCGTGAAATGGCGGTCTTAAGTACTTATAGTTCTATATTATCGGTGATAGGGGTGGATATGATGGGGAACAGAGTAAGTCAAGCTGATCAACCTCTGAACACGACTTGGGAGTTATTCTTCGCGATCTCGTCCTTAAGATCGTGAGGAATAACCCTTGCAATAAATTCTCTTCCTCCCTTCTTATCCTTGGTTGTTCCCCCTTTAAATGAGATTAATACCCTCTCTTTTATAGGAGAAGGAAGGCGAGTACAAAAGGGGTCAAATCACTGACAGGGAGGCCGGGGCGCAGCCAAGCCGGCACCCTGGCTCCCTGCCATTTTCAATCATGAGAATGGGCGGATGATTTGACTGATTTTGTACAGTTGACACCGCCGCCCTAGGTCTCAGTACAGCAGTACTCGACCTAGGCCCTGCAATGGCGGCCATAGCCCACACTGCATGGACGCACACTGCCCGAGGCGGGAAGTCAATAAATGCAGAGAGAAAATATATTGCATTGCCCACGTGTCATTTCTTGGGGTTGCCAGATCGACCTGGCTAAGACGAAGGGGCGACCCTGCCTCCTCGCGAGGGCATCCCTTCGCGTTGACGCTCTTCTGTCCCAGCCACCAGTCCTATTCCCCATACTTCGACCTTGTAGCAATAATAGACCATGGTTTCTCATGGCTTGTTCATATAAACATGCAAGTGGGGAGGGCGAATGCCTTCGGCACTTCGTCGCCTCTGCCTTGGGTACAGGGGTCGGCGGAGGTTCCCACCTTACCCCATCTGTTGTGATGCTCTACTTGGTGTCTTCCCCGATCTCATTCGTGAAAGTGGGGCGGTACGGGTGCAATCATTTTTTAGAGGGGTCCTAGAACCGCGACCTTTTGGGACAAGGTCGCGATCGAAGGGATGTATCCCTCCATCCCAATAGGATAGACGACCGAGGTCGTCCTGTTCTAGTATAAACATTTTGCCCCCAGCACCATTGTGACCTTGCGCGTTGGTGGCAGGGGCGCAAAGGTGAGACGCTCCACTTCTTGTCAGACTGACTGTCCTCGCGTTGATGGGATATGTGTCACCCTATCATTCGTAGGGCAGTGGATCGTCAGGGTGCATTAAATGCGAAACGACGCTTCGGCGGCGCTGGACACGCGACCAGATGCGCCATCATTGCTCCTCCGAGTATAAATACTCCTCAGTGCCATTCATTTGTACGCTTTCAGAAGATTTTAACTGCAAGGTCGACATCTCTTGCTCCCAAGTTCCCTAGCTCCCTCTCTCTTCTTCTCCTTTTTAACCTACGACCTTGTAATGGCTCCCGCTGACCAATCGCCACCACCAACAATTACTATCGCCCCACTGGCGTACGTCGATAAGTCGATCCCTCAGGTTCCACCGACAGAGACATGGAAGGATTCTTTCCTTCTTTCCGACAGTTTTTGGAAGGTCGCGGCCAAAGGCGAGGTCGTGGGAGGATCTCTTGCCCACATTCCGATGTATCCCTGTGGACCAGCCTCGTGGACGGGGGCTTTAGGTGTGAGTCCACATCATCACCGGGCGATGTGAATAGGGGGGTTTAGAAAACAAACAAAGGAGTCGCCACCTTATTTTTAAGGAATAAGGAAACCATGAAAAATATTTTATTTTCTAAATCAAAACAAAACAAACTCCATTTTCAATGAAAAGACAGTCTACAAACCAGAGTTGGATCCGGGGGCTAGGTTACGACGTGGGAAGGTTCCAAGCTTTCACTTGTAGGCACCCACCTCGCCCTAATTAAAGGATTTCTAATTTATTTGGGCTATTTAAATTTCTTATTTCAAACAATCCTAAATAATCTAAATCAACCAAAAAATATTGATATAAATGCATTATCTATATTAGTTATATTAATAATAAAAAAATATATACAAACAAACCCTAAAAACCTAGGACACCCTACGGGCATCCTAGGGCGGACTTGAGCCCTATTAGCGCCTACGTAACTTACTAGTATCACCCAGAAAGTATCAAAGTCCACGTAGTTCGACTACCCTAGGACTCTCCTATTGTAATCGATCACATCATCAAAGGTATTTCAACCTAATTCAAGACTCTAACTTCGAGAGTTTTTGTTTGTTTAAAATCATTTATTCAAAATCATTTCAAATTAAAAGACTTTCTTAAAATCCAAATATTCTAAAACAATTCTTATCTTTAGAATTCAATTCCAATTAAAAATCTTTTTCAAAGATTTTCAAGAAAACAAATCATATGGGAGGAATTTCATTCCAAGGTTAAAAAATCTTTAAAACATTTCAAATCTTTTGAAAATCAATTAATAATCAAATATCTCATAAAATCATATTTATTTCATAAATATTGCATCAAAAATCTTTTAGGAAATCTCTCGAAGATAGACTCTTCAATCAATTGAAACACACAATTCAAATCATGATCTTTACAACAAAGGAAATTCCTAGGGAAGGTAAAGTGACCTTCCTAGCCTAGGGTCTCTAACTAGCCCTAAAGTATTTCTAAAATCCTAAAAATACTAATGCAATGCATGCTGAAATTTAAACAAATAAGCATGTAATCAATTCTAAAAATGCATGAAAATGCTCCTAAATGCACACTAATTGATCTATGTGAACCTAAGCATATTTCTATGTTGGATTAAATCTTAAAATAATTTTTAGAAGTGATTTAAGGGCATAAACAAACCCGGACAGATTTGAATATTAACCTTAAACCACCCTAAAAACCATGAAAATAAGAATGAAAAATGTGGAAATGACCTAGCATGCTTTCTATATGAATATACTATGAAACTACTATTAAAATCATGCAAAATATGGCTTAAAATGTTAATTAAACCACTTTAAAACATGTATTCAAATCTGGACAGATTTGAATACATACTTAGAGTAGCTTAAAAATCATCTTTAATCCATAACAACATCAAATAAACACCCTAGCATACAATCTAACATGCTTGACTAATTTACCATGCAAAAACATATCAAAAACTACACAAAAACTATGCTTAAATAATTAATTCAAACACAAGGGGAGGATCTTACCTTCGCACGCTCCCTCGTACACAATTTTTATGTTCAAACAATCAAATCAATATCAAGTGTTCAAATAATCATAAAAAAAGCATAAAAAAATGACTCACAACTCATCACATGTAAAGAATACATATTAACACATTCATATCATCATTAATACCATCAATCAAACATTTAGAGATTCAAATAACAATATGAATATATCAATATTTACCCTAGGCATGCTTGCATACATGAAATAATAACAACGGACTCATCCTAAACATAAAATCATAACAAAAACTAACCCTAGCATGCTTACACACATAAAATCACAAGAAACTAACCCTAACATGCATACTCACATAAAATAATAATAAAACTACTTCTAATCATGCATACGTACATAAAATAACAAGAAAACTAACCCTAACATGCATACTCACATAGAATAATGATAAAACTACTTCTAATCATGCATACATACATAAAATAACGAGAAAGCTAACCCTAACATGCATACTCACATAGAATAATAATAAAACTACTTCTAATCATGCATACATACATAAAATAACAAGAAAGCTAACCCTAACATACATACTCACATAGAATAATAATAAAACTACTTAACCCTAGGCATGCATCCTAACATAAAATCATAAATAAAACTAATGAACCCTAAACATGCATATTAACATGAAATAACAACAAAGCTAAACCTAATCATGCATACTCACACAAAATCAAAACAAGGCTAACCCTAACCATGCATACTAACATAAATAAGAGAAAGAGATAAACCTATTCAAACATGCATAGAGAAAACTCCTACAAAGTAAAATGAAAATCCATCAAAGAACAAGACCATGGTTGAGTGTTTACCCTTCGATCCCCTTCTTGGCTAGCCTCCTCCAAGCTCTTAGCCTTTGATCCTTGCCCCTTCAATGGTGTAGAGATGAAGAGCTAAGAAAATCTGTAGCCTCCTCTCCAAACCCTAAAAATCTCTCCCTCCTTTTGAACCTCTCATAATGCAACATATATAGGGTTAGGGTTTAAAACCTTGAATGGCTAGGATCAATCCCTCTAAAAAACGATCCTAGGGCTTAGAATGAATCTCTCTAGGGTTTGAAAGCTGAAACCCTTCGAATTTATGCCAAAAAATCAAATCAAATCGGCCAAAATAAGTCAAATTTTCCAAAATGGAAAAATTGGCTCGAGCCAGCTGATGGCCGTCCTAGGCATGGACGGTTGGCCGTCCTAGCTGGACGGTTGGCCGTCCTAGCTAGGACGGTCACCATGCTGATTTTCCAAAATTGTTCCCCAAATTTTAAGGTTTTCGAATTTTGGCCATATTTTGGTCAAATTTGATCCAAATCCGATGGTTCAGGGCTCAAAACGATCGTGTTTTGATCCTCCACATTTTTAGAATGTTTTTGAGTTAAAATCAGTTGACCATGGTCAAGGGTTTTAGCAAAAAGCTAGCCAATTGACCCGGTTGTGCCAAAATTGGTCATATGACCATTCTCTGTTTTGTAAAATTGATCAATTAGGCTTGCACCACTTCTAAAAACATGGTTTCAACATGAAATTGGTACTTCACAACATGTTTTGAAAATCTTTTGTTTTGGTGAAAACGACCAATTCACGGTCAATTTGATCGAAACCCTAATTCGGCTCATCCTTACCCGTGGGATCGATTTTGGGAGAATCCATCCCAACCATTCAAAGGCTCAATTGACACATCAAATACACTCCCCACATCCATATAAACCTCTTGAGACAATCCGTTTCGAATTCGGAGGTCATTCGGAAATTATACGAGAAAAAGGACGAAAATGCCCTTCAAGTCGCAAAAACCCTAATTACCTATCGAGCTCTCATCAGAATGCCATGAAAATTTACAGGGATGTTCTAAAACACCTCAAAAGTCAAATGCAATACAAATGGGTTGATTCCAATCCAAATGTACACATGAAATAATGAATTGTCCTTTTCCTCAGCAAAGGGCAATTTGGTCAATTTGGTCTTTACAAGGCCAATTCCTCACCCAATGATTAGCTATTCTAGTTGATCATTTGCATGTACATATAGTAGAAGTAATTGGTAAAAATGGGGTGTCCACAGAAGCCCCTCGTTGGTGTTTCATGGCTTCGCCATGTAATACCAACGAAACAAAATGGCATCCCATTTTTGCCACAACAAAAAGAGGGATGATCAAACCAACTTCTCACCAATATTGGAATCTATTTCCTGAACAAATCTAGAATGAAAATAATTCTTGGAAGTCATACTTCCAATTATTTCAAAATCAATCACACCAACAAACCATAAAACAAACATTTATGTGATATCTCACTCACATAAGCATACACAAATCATTATTTTATGTGATACTTCTCTCACATAAACACATACAAGCCATCATTTTATGTGATACTTCTCTCACATAAAATAGTCCAGACTCATTATTCCTATGGTACATCTCCCATAAGAAATATTATTTATATAGTACTTCTCCTATATAAATATTTTCAAACCATTATTTTATGCTTCACATAAAACAATTCAAACTCATTGTTCATATGGTACATCTCCCATATGAACATATCATCAATTATGTGGTACATCTCCCATGTAAACCATTATTTTATGACTCACATAAAATAATCTCCAATCATTCAAAATGTTATTTCATGCTTCACATAAAATAACTCAAGTTCATCGTTCACATGGTACATCTCCCATGTGAACATATCATCAATTATATGGTACTTCTCCCATATAAACCATTATTTTATGTTTCACATAAAATAATTTCACATCACTATTTCATGTCTCACATGAAATATTTCAAACACATTATTTTATGTTTCACATAAAATAATCCAAATTTATTATTTCATGTCTCACATGAAATGTTTTAAACACGTTATTTTATGTCTCTCATAAAACAATTCAAACCCATCACTTTATATGGTACATCTCCCATATAAGCCTCTAAAATCAACTCTTTACATGGTACATCTCCCATATAAAGATCATTATTTTATATTTCATATAAAATAATCTCACAGCACTATTTTAAAACAATTCAAATTCATTGTTCATATGGTACATCTCTCATACGAACAAATTATCGATTATATGGTACATCTCCCATATAAAGCATTATTTTATGTCTCACATAAAATAATCACACCTCATCATTTTATGTTTCACATAAAACAATTACAAACAATTCAAAGTGTTATTTCATGCTTCACATAAAATAACTCAAATTCATAGTTTACATGGTACATCTCCCATGTGAACATATCATCAATTATATGGTACATCTCCCATATAAGCCATTATTTTATGTTTCACATAAAATAATCTCACCTCATCATTTTATGTTTCACATAAAATAATCTCAAACAATTTCAAAATGTTATTTCATGCTTCACATAAAATAACTCAAATTCATAGTTTACATGGTACTTCTCCCATGTGAGCATATCATCAATTATATGGTACATCTCCCATATAAAGCATTATTTTATGTCTCACATAAAATAATCTCACCTCATTATTTTATGTTTCACATAAAATAAACACATAAGACAATTCAAATCGTTATTTTGTGTCTCACATAAAATAACTTCAAACTCATTGTTCATATGGTACATCTCCCATATAAACACAGCCTCAATTATATGGTACTTCTCCCATATATAATGTTTTCAAAATCATCATTTCAAAATCATCATTCAAAATCATCATTCAAAATCATCATTTAGTGGTAATTTCCATGCAAAACATGAATTAATTTTGGAGGAAATTGACCGAAAAAACAAAAATTGAGAAAATCAAGTTGGGGCACACTGGTGGCCGTCCTAGCCTGGACGGCTAGCCGTCCTAGGCTGGACGGTTGGCCGTCCTAGCTAGGACGGTCACCATGTGTGACCCGAATTTTTTTTGCCTTTTTAAACCCTTCATTCTCATATGCACTCTTGTGCTCATTCTAAACCACTTCCAAGCTTGGTTTTGCTCCAAAACCCTAGCTTTTGATCTTCAATTCATACATACTCAATCAAGTCTTTGGTTTGCACTCTTGCCAACACAAAATCATCTTTATTCTCTCAAGTTCTTCAACTTGTTCTCATTTGGTGTGAATCTCTCTATTTCCCACATACTCCATCCTTTTCAAAAGATGGATCAATTACCTCCACCTTACTTGAAAAATCCATTCTTGGAAGTCAAGGCTAGATACAAGGCACCCTCATATGGAGACTCCCATCCACCATCTCTACTCTTGGAGCCTAGAACACATCTTTCGTATATTCACTTCAAAGACAATGTAAGTTAATTTTCTTCACTAATTCTTGATTCATATGGAATTGGTTGAATTGAAATGCTTGTTTGCATGTTGATTATTGATTTTCATATCATTGTAACCTTTGGGAAGAGCATGGGAGCCCCATTTCATAGCTTCACAAGCTTGTGAATGGTGCACACCAAGTGTTTGATGAAATGCCTCAATGAAGTAAACTTTGATTTTTCAAATCAAACATATCCTAATCATGTTTCAATGATTTTTGTAGGATTTTAGAAAGTATTTGCCATGATCAATCTTCTTTGAAAACATCATTTTGAAAATATGCATATCACATGTTTGATAAAATGCCTCAATGACACCATTGTCCATTTTCTTCTTTACAAGTCATTTCATGTCAAGTAAAGTATCTCAAAAATTTTCTATGATGTTTAATTTGATTAAAACACCATCAATTTTGAATTTGAAACATTTTGGATTTTGGTGACACCACCCATGCCTTTGATAATAAATTGTGTCATACAATATGCATACATCTTTTTTTGTAAAAACCTTTTGAAAATGTATTGATCATTTTGGTTCATCCAAAGCATAAATTTTACTTCATTCATGATATGTAAATCAATAGTCATACTTGCATTACATTTGAATCAAAGTTCCTTTAGAAATAACAAAATTTGCTTTGATGTGAATATAACCCCAAATGTGTTCATGCAGCCCAATTTCGAAATCCGTACAAGATATTCTTTAGGTAAGCTCATCAAATGGTGGGAATTAATGGAGACACGCCAACCCCAAGCTAAGGCCATTGTTGAGCAAGCAGGCTTTAAGTTCTTCTTGGACTCTCTCTGGCTCGACAACATGGATCGAATGGCCATGATTGCTCTTTCTGAACTCTGGTGGGACACCACCAACACCTTCCACTTCGGGTTTGGGGAAATGACTATGACCCCATTTGACTTCACTATGATTACAGGACTTCATATTGGAGGCCAACCACTCGCCTTTTATGACGAAGCTCACACAGATGAAGAATACCTGTACAACCTTTTGGGCGTTGAAAATGTTCCTTTGACAAAAAGAGGAGTCAGGCGCTCTTGGCTCTATAATCACTTCAGTGTTCAAAATGAGGAGGAGGGAGAGGAATCCGAGGATATTGCCCGTGCATTCATTTTGTATCTGCTCTCATGCACTTTCTTTGCAGGTACACAGGACATAGCCCCTCTAGGCTTTTTGAAGAGTTTGGAGATCACGGATAATATTCACCTGTATGACTGGGGCGGAGCTGCATTAGCGATTATGTATCGCTCCATGTGTGACAAATCTCGAGATGCTGCCCAGGATTTCGGCGGCTTGGCTTTCATATGGCAGGTACTGATTTCACCCAATTGTCTTTCAATAGAATCTTTCCATATCTTTATCAATTCCCTGATCTTTCTTTCATGCAGGTATGGGCATTCATCTACTTGGGTCTTGGTTGTCCTCTCTTGAAAGAGGGGGTTAACCAATGGCCATTTCTAGCTCGCTTTGATCCATGCCACAGAAAACACTCCAACCTCCATAGGTATGATTATGCTGCTGCCAAAGCTATCCTTGCCGGTCTCACTGCAGAACAGGTAAAATCTCAAACCATTATCTTTCTCTTAAATATTCCATATTCAACTCTCATACTCTTCATAATCTTCAGGTGAACTGGGACCCATGGGGTACTTGGAGGACTACTTTGGCTTCCCCCCACATGCATAGTGTACTCCTAACACATAGGCGAATCTTGTTTGAGGGGCCTGCTGGCAGATACTGGTACTTGGGTGAAAGAGTCTGTCGCCAAGTTTATGGAAACATGGATGCAGCTAGGGTGCCTTTTCTGCCTCCCGCAAATATGCGTCACACTGACAAACTGAAGGGTGAGGCCCTGTTAGAGTCCAAGAGAGGAGTGGACCTTTCCGCTTTCCTTTTCTCTGATGCGAGCTATGAGGTCTTTTGTCAACAGTTCTTGATGCGCCCCTTGGCTACTGGAGAATTGCCTCAGAGGGTATGTAAATATAATACTTTCTTTCATCTCTGTAAATGCAATCACAAAACTTCATCTTTATGTCCACAGAGTCGCCGTTCCCGGGGTCAAAGCTCTAGAGCTGCTGTTAGTGATGATGATCAAGAAACAAATAGGCCTCCTGCCTTACAGCCTGCAGATTGGAACATAGAACTAATAGTTGAAGACAATTTCGTGACTTCTACTATTTCACGACCTTCAGTCGATGAGGGATATCACATAGACCCATCTTATGAACAGGTGAACCTCCCACTGAATCAAACAACTGCACATGCATTCCCACTGATACACTGACATTATTCATTTCTGACAGGTCCCTCGAGAGTATTGCCAGGATTACATCGATCTTACTACTGCCATGAGGCGTGACCTTCGCAGGATGAGCTTGAGGACTTCCGCTCTCACTCGTCAACAGGTAACTTCAAATCACATTCTCAAATTCATCTTCCTTCCCTTTTCACAAACTGATCAAATTGTGAACACCGTTTCAGGCACCTGACCCACCACATCATTCTTCAGCTGGTGAGGGATCTAGCAGAGGGATAAGGAGGAACTCTCGAAGACGTTGATCAATCCTCTATGAGGCACGGGGTTTCACTTTGAAAATCATATGTAACTTGTAAACATTTGTACTAAAACAAGTTTTCTCACTTTTATGGTGTATGTACATGACTGGAACTGTTCTGGCCATTATCTGCTCTGTTCTCTAGGTTATTTTGTGGTAATTTTGGTAGGGCTGAAACACACTTCTTTCTATTGGGCAACCCGATTGCTTCGCCAAATGGGGACCAAACAGATAATTCCATCTCTCTCAGAGCATACTTACATTTCCAAGGCGATCTCTCCATCATTGGTGAAGGCTTTGATGTCAAGGTGGCCATCTGTATTGCGCACAACTCACATTGATTTCTCTCATGGGCCTTTTGAACTGGATGAGGCTTATAGGCAATGGTTATCTCAGAATATGGGTACTCGGGGACAAGAAATGAAGGCTAGGATTTCGGGACTTATCGAAAGTCTCTCATCTGAAGAGTGAGGGGATACTTCGTCACTTCCACCTAATGTTTTACAAGTAGTACTTTACAAGAGAATGAGAGATGATGACTCTGAAGAAATTTCCAGGAAGGAACAAAGGAATTGATGAACTTTTGAACATATTTCCCATGCTTTTATTATTCAGAATGAATGAAATTAGAATCATATGGCATGTAATAGACCTTTGAAAGGTTTCTCTTCATTTCATGAACAAAAGAATTCTATCTTTTTAGTTTTGAATAAATCACTTCAAACAATTACAATTGAAAACAAACACAGGGTTGTTTTGCCTTAAAGAATTGGACCGCACCCAAGGTAACTTTATGGGCTGCCTACATATCTCCATCCTCTGAATATTTCTTTTCTTCATAAAACTTTGACTTTCTTGTTTTGAATACTTGGAGAATCAGGTCCTTGTAGTTCATGGGATCAATTGAAAAACATTTTTTTTTTTGAATGCTCTACTTTTTGCCTAAGCAGCCTTTGCAGGTTTTCTACCTAGCGAGCTCTTGCCCTAATTTTTGC
>JAESVK010044065.1:200-10248 GCA_017140935.1 Hamamelis virginiana
ATATATATATATATATATATATATATATATATATATATATATATATAGATAGAGAGAGAGAGAGAGAGAGAGAGTTGATCCCTTCCCTACTGTAAGGAATGAAATTACATTCCTTACTTTGGATCTCACCATCCATGTATAAAAGATGTCATCCAACGGTCAATACATTTAAAAGTTGTTTGAACATATTATATATAGGTCCCTACTAGTAGGCTGGTTGATGATGACAAAAAGTACATGAGTCAATCATAGAATTTAATGCATGTCAATCACAAAGACCATCTCTCTCCTCCCTCTCTCTTTTTCTCTCTCCTTCTCTTTCTTCCCTCATTCTTCCATACTTGGGTACGTTGCTCTCTAGTCCGGCTACCTGGTTTTTCTCCGACGACTGTAACCGGTCTGGCTAACTAGGTCCGGCTAACTGGTTATTTTTCGGCGACTGTAGAAAAGGTTAGGTTTATCCACTTTGTTATTTCCTTAAATTTTGGCAATAAATTATTTGAATATATTAAACTCTCCTTCTCTATTTATTGTCAATAAATTAGACTGTTATTTAGTTAAATTTATTGTCAATAAATTATTTACGTTTATCTACTTTTTTTTTTTAACTGTTATGTTCCATTTAAAAAATACCATTTGAGAAATAATTTTTTTTTTATTCAATCATAAATAAACAAACACATAGAACATTAATTAGAGAGAACATTTATTTTCCAATCATTTAGTAAACACATGGAACATTTGTTGTTTGATTGCACATTAAATGTATGTTTGGGCAACCCATTTAATTATTACATAAACAACCAACACATAATGACCTAGATGACAAATTCATTAATTAAGTGTGTAAATATTACCATGCAACATATTAATTTTTTTCTAAATTTATAATTTTCAAATTTTAGGATGGAATCTGGAAGCAGTGAGCATTCTTTCATTCCACAAATTGAAGAGTTGAACAAGCCCACGTTAGGACAACATTCTACTTCATTGGAACATGCACATAATTTCTATCATAACTATGCCAAGGCTGCTGGTTTTAGTGTTAGAATTGAATGTAGTAAAAAACGTAAGGGTGAGAATGAAGTGTGTTGGAGGCAGCTTGTTTGTAACAAAGAGGGTCACACTACACTTAAAGGGGAAAAAAGGAACAAAGGGACCATGAGAGTTGGGTGTAAGGCAAGAATTAATTTTAAAAAAGAAATGGAAAGTTCTTATTGGACCATCTCTACATTTTTTGAGGAACACAACCATGAATTAACTAGCCCATAAAAAAAGCACCTTCTTCCAAGCAACCATGGTGTCAGTAGTGCAAAGAGGAATTTGGCTTCGCAATTCGCAGAGGCTAATATTCCTGCGTGTACGCAGTTAGCAATTATGAGTATCTAAGCCGGAGGTGTCGAAAACTTAGGATTTGTTGAGCGAGATTTGAGGAATATTGAGAGGGATGTGAGAGAAGAATGCAAGGGAGTTGATGCAGATACTTTGTTTCAGTATTTTTCCACTGAAAAAGATAAAGACCCTTCGTTTTTCTTTGAATATGAAAAAGATAAGGATAATAGGATGACAAAATGTTTTTGGGCGGATTCGACATCCAAAAAGGCATATTCCTACTTTGGTGATGTTGTTGTTTTTTATACAACTTACTTCACTAATCGGTATGATTTGGTTTTTACACCATTATTTGGTTTAAACCATCATGGGCAAGCAATTTTCTTTGGTTGTGAGCTCATTAATGGGGAGAAAACCCAACACTTTGAATGGCTTTTTGAGCAATGGCTGAAGCAATGGATGCACCCCCTCCTCGTATGATCATCACCGACCAAGACTTGGCTATGACAAATGCCATATCATTACTCCTTGATGGTTCTTACCATCGATATTGCATTTGGTATATCATGATGAAATTTCCAGAAAAGTTGGGACGTATAAAGTCTCCGACTTTCTTCCCTAAGTTCAAAGCATGTGTGTACGAATCAGAAACCGTGGAGGAGTTTTTAGCTAGTTGGAATAGTGTCATGGATGAGGGTTGTTTTTGGGGCAACAGTTGGCTGGAAGGTTTGTTTGAAATGCGGGAAAAATGGATCCCCGCCTATTCGAGGGATATTTTTAGTGCCGGCATGTTGAGTTCACAAAGGGCTGAAAGTGGACACTCTTTTCTGAAGAAGTATGTTTTTAGGGAGAACAGTCTTGTCAATTTTGTTGTAAGGTTTAATCGGGCACTCCACCAACAACGGCACCATGAGTTAGAATGTGATCATATAGACATTAATGAAACTCCACGAATTAGTGGTGTCATGCCTATTGAAAAACAAATGGCTGGTATTTACACTAAGTCGGCATTTTTTATATTTCAGAATGAGCTTAATAAAAGCTTTTCATATATAGTCAAGGAAATAGTTGAAAATGGCGGTGATGATGAATCAACTTATACTGCAGAGCTTATGGAAGGGGAAGGTGGTAGAGTTAGGGTTGTTGGGTTTAATGTCGTACGGGGATTGGCAACTTGCAGTTGTCCTTTTTTCGATACTGAAGGCATACTATGCAGGCACATATTGGCTTACTTGCGCATGAAACAAGAGTTGTACATGCCGGAGGTTTACATCCTACCTAGATGGATTAAAAGCATTAAAGTAGGTAGAAGACTTTGGAAACCATTTGGTTACTTAGGAAGGGATGACTGAAAGAAAAGAAGGCATGCTGAGTTACTTAATGAATATTTGGAAGTTGTGTATGATGGTTCTTTCTCTGATGAAACTGCTGCTACATTTAAGGATGGAATGTGGGACCTTAAAAAAAGAATTAATGGGGTAATTAGGTCCTCACCGGTTTCCCAAGCACAACCCATAGAGAGTGTGTCTCCAATAATTAATGATCCACTTCCAGTGAAGCGAAAAGGATGGCGTGATCGCTTGAAGTCTAGAAGGGAGTTGGTTGCCACACCAAGTAATCGTAGAGCTTGCGGGATCTATGGTGTTGAAGGGCACAATTCACGCCGCTGCCCTCAAAAACAGCAGTGAGTATTGCTATTGTTTCAAATATTATATTTGTTTTTCAAAATATAGTTCACAATGTAAACAATCTTTGTCCATATCTTATTGTTACTGATTTATTTTTTCATCCTATTTAGGGATGATAGAAACGAAGGTGCGGAACACAATTCCGAGGATAATGCCGACCAGCAGCATGATATTGAGGACCATCAGGAATGAGAACCTCTCACGCCGGTTCAAGACTTCAGGGATTTGTATTCATTGTATCAATAGCGTATGAGTAGCTGACTTACATTTTTAGAATTGCATTATTTCAAATTTAATAATACATTGAAATAGTTTGAGAAGTGACGTTCTCTTTGTTATATTACAGGTCACGACATTGTTCAATTTTCATGACAGGATGGGTATCTTGAACAAAAACTATGTATGAATTTCAATGTTTTGTTATTGTATAAGAAACTGTAATGAGGATTGTTTATTATAGTTTTTGTAATGGTTATTAAATGACACAGGTTTATGTTAATAGAAAAAATTTGTGAACATGTGATTGTTTGTTGTGCCCACGGATAGTGGGAATTTGTGTGTATATATTTTGATTTTTTTTTTTGATTTTATATTCAATTCAATTTTCCTTTAATTTGGGCAAGAATCCCAAGCAGTGAAGGGCTATAATCGAAATTGGTTGGCATTTAATATCTCAGCCAGTGGCAAGAATCTCCTCCTCATAAAATTAAATACATTAAATTTCATGATACATTAAATGCCCTTAATTTTTCGAAAAAAAAAAATGACCGTCTTAAATTGTCGTGCAAATAACCAATGCTTCATTGGAACACCACCTATTTTGGACTCACTTGAATGGAGGACTCAAGCAGCCCAGCTGCGTCCATTTGGATATGCAATTAATATTGCATATCCAATAAGCACACATGGTTCATATCCCAAGCTTGGAAGCAATGATTAGTGATGACAAAAAAAAAAAAAAAAATGGATCTTCTACACATTCATTGGCCTCATGTTCTGTGATCATCCCCAACCATGAATTAACTTAAAAGCATTTAACTTTTTTTCTATTACCCACACAACTTGAAGATGTGAACTATTATCATAAAAAAAAAAAAAAAACCGAATTGAATTTGTTCAATTTAATAAAAACTCAAATCAATACCAAATTGAACTAGAAATCGAACCAAATTAATTGTTTGGCAAATTTAGAAAACTAGCCATATGAAAATGAGTCTAATTGATTTTATTTCACCAAAATTTATAAATTTATTTATTTTTAAAGATCAATACAATTACATGCACATAATAAGATACAAATACAACTTTTTTTATAAAAAAAACAATAAAAGAGAATTTTCATTCAAATTCAAACCAAATCAAACTAATCAATTTAATTCAATTCTCTGTTTGAATCAATCCAAATTGAACTCCAAATCAACATCCTTAGATCCAATAAGAAGTTCATGAAATAATGAAATTGGAAGACCTTTCAAGATAGAAACAGCAAGACGCTCCTTTCAAGGGGTCTCCACCGTAGGATTGGCTTTTAAAGCTTTGACGTAGCCACGACTCTGTGACTATCAAAACCATCAAGATCTATAAACTCCACGCGATCCTTTATTTCTTTTCATTTCTTTTTTTGCCAGTAATAAAATTGGTATTTTATAGTACTAAGTTCTAAATACAAAAAATTAATAAAAACTTTTTAATCCAAATGCATGTGAACTATTATTTAGTAATCTTTGTAATTATTATATTAGGTCAAACTTTACCAAATTTAATAAATTATTAACAATAGTGTATAAGTGATGATTAATCAAATTATCAAAAAATTCCACACTTGTGTGTCACTTCATCACACCATAGCACCCACGATTAGGTGTCACTTCACCACACCTTAGGACCCGGTCGATTTGTGTGTCACCCACGCATTATATGAGAAGCTTATCTGAGAAGCTTCATGCTCATCAAAATGAATGAAACAGCACAAAACAGCACAAAACATATTCATCAAAACAGCACCAAAAAAATCAGTGAAGCATACCAAAAATAAAAAAATAAAAAAATCATTTCATTTCTCGTAGAGTAATAAGATGAACACAAATAAACTACATTTGATTTCTTCCATATGCTTCACAAAAAACAGAAACCATTCTAACTAAACAAAAAATTTGTTTTTTCACAACAATTCATCTACAAAAAAAAAAAGAAGCAAAAAAAAAAAAAAACCCAAGTGATCTTCAGTTTTCGGAGGAGGAGGAGAAGAAATCGTCCGAGTCCCCTCGCACTGGGGAACCGATGCCGGCCGGAGGAGCAGGAGGAGCAAGCGGAGGTGGGGGGGACCAAACTGAGCTAGAAGGCACCTCGCGATGCCTTCAAGCTGTGCATCCGCCGTGTCAAGGCGTTGGTGCAGAGCGACCCAACGCTCGACATTATCCTCACGGTGGTGATTCAATTCTCGACTTATGTTCTGTACTGTGGAGAGGATACTCTCCATCAAAGAGATCATCCTTTCCGTAGAATACCTCGTCGGAGGGTACGCCGGAGGCCCAAGAGATTGAGGGGGGCTGTGTGGCAGTCGGCATGCCCACACTCACACTGATGCACCGAATACACGATTCCCCCTTCTTTGGCTCTTAAGCTTTGAACAAAAAGGCAACAAAGGCTCAAAACGGGGTTCAAATGGAAACTCAACAAAAAACAAGGGTCAAAAGGAGAACAATGGCCTATAATCATGTTTCATAAATGCTAAAATGTTTCAATTTGAATAAAATGCACTGAAATGACAAGAATATGCAAGTATGTACTCTTTGAGACCAAAAACCAAGCGAAAGTGTGCTTGGGTGCTAAACGAATGACTTGTAAGGCATCTAACACCAAATGCATTGAAAAATGAGTATAAAGATGCCAGTCATGAGGTAGAAGCATGAATAGATGGAATGGATGAAAGAAACTAAGTTGTAACTATGCAGGCTTAGTTCAACTATGCTGGCATGCATGTGCAAGTGGGAAAGTTCAGGAATCATGATCACAAGTTCAAAAAGAAGCATAGTTTACAAGTTGAAGTTCTATTCTTATGTAAGCCTAAAAATCGAAAAATTTAGCATCATCATTACTTGCTAAGACCTACAGAAGAATGAAAAACTGAATTTAAAGCTACTCTTTACCAAAAAGAAACTACCTATGTGTGAGTATGTGTGAGTATGAACACAAATGAACCTCCCCCTAACTTAAGAATGTGCATTGTCCTCAATGCATGAAAAAATAAGCATTAAAAGACAAAAACGGGAGGAAAAGGAACAAAAGCACTTGCGAATCATTCACAAATCTTGTAAATCTGCACAAAGGTTATAGTATGCACATTTTCCAAAAGAAAAACTAAAGAAATGGAAAACAACAGTTACATATAAGCAGTAACACAAAAAGTTAATCAGATGGGGTTTCGTGATAGACTGGTCCACAAGTTCCTCTACCACAGTCTCACGACAAAAGTTCTCCAAAAATGGCTTGAGTCGCTGTCCATTCACTTTGAAAATGTTGCCATTCTTGGGATTCTCAATCTCCACGGCCCCGTGAGGAAACACAGCTTTAACAACGAACGGTCCCACCCATCAGGACCTTAACTTACCAGGAAAGAGGTGCAGCCTAGAGTTATACAGCAGGACTTTCTGATTTGGCTCGAAAGACTTACGAGCTATGTTTTTGTCATGAAAAGCTTTCATTTTGTCCTTGTATACCCTAGCGTTCTCATAGGCATCCTGCCTAATTTCTTCAAGCTCACTCAACGGAGCTTTCTCTGTTGACGTGCAGCATTAAGTTTAAAATTTAATTGCTTAATGGCCCAGAATGCCCTATGTTCCATCTCAACTGGTAGGTGACAAGCCTTTCCAAAAACAATACGATAGGGAGACTTGCCTAGGACAGTTTTGTAGGCCGTACGATATGCCCATAAGGCGTCAATCAACCTAAGCGACCAATCTTTCCTATTGGGGTTCACAGTTTTCTCTAGAATGTGCTTAATCTCCCTATTGGCCAACTCAGCTTGGCCATTTGTCTGTGGGTGGTAGGCGATTGACACTTTATGGGTTACCCCATATTTTCTTATTAAGGTCTCAAAAGGGCGATTGCAAAAATGCAAACCGCCGTCACTAATGATTGCCTTAGGCACCCCGAATCTAGACATGACATTTTCCTTAAGAAATTTCAACACCACCTTGTGATCATTGGTTCTAGACGGGATGGCCTCTACCCACTTGGACACATAGTCCACTGCCAGAAGGATATAGAGGTTGCCAAAGGAGGATGGGAAAGGTCCCATAAAATCGATGCCCCAACAGTCGAAAATTTCAATAACTATGATGGGTGTGAGGGGCATCATGTGTCTCCTAGTAACTCCCCCTAACTGTTGGCAACGCTCACAGTTTTTGCAAAACTCGAAGTAATCTTTAAACAGGGAAGGCCAATAGAAACCACATTGTAAAATTTTGGCAGCTGTCTTCCTAGCAGAGAAGTGACCCCCACATGCCTCACTATGACAAAAAGACATGACACTATGTATTTCAATATCAGGCACACATCTTCTCAATATTTGGCCAGGGCAATATTTAAAGAGGTAAGGGTTATCATAAAAGTACTTTTGCACTTCTCTCAAGAATTTCTCTCTATCCTGGGCACTCCAAATGGTAGGAACCTATTCAGTCACGATGTAATTCACAATATCAGCAAACCAAGGGCAAATGGAAAGAGCAAACAGTTGCTCATCAGGGAAAGTCTCTGAAATGGGGAGGGTGTTAGCAGAATCATCAAAGAATATCCTAGACAAGTGATCGGCGACAACGTTCTCAAGTCCATTTTTATCTTTAATTGTCAAATTAAATTCTTGGAGTAGAATCCACCTAATTAGTCTTTGTTTGGCATTTTGCTTTGTCAAAAGATATTTCGGTGCCGCATGGTCAGTAAATACTAAAATAGGTGAACCTAGGATGTACGACCGGAACTTGTCTAAGGCAAAAACCACCGCTAGCAACTCTTTTTCAGTAGTAGTGTAATTTCTTTGGGCATCATTCATTGTCCTACTAGCGTAATAGATCACATGTGGTTTTTTATCTATCCGTTGACCTAACACCGCTCCTATGGCAAAGTCACTAGCATCACACATAATCTCGAAGGGTAAGTTCCAGTCGGGTATTTGCATGATGGGAGGTGAAGATAACATTTCTTTCAATTTGCAAAAGGCAGCCTCACAATCATGCCCCCACTCAAAAGGGACGTCATTTCCTAGGAGATTACACAAGGGTCGCGCAATGCCGCTAAATCCTTTAATAAACCTCCTATAAAAGCCAGCGTGTCCTAGAAACGACTGCACATCTTTCACAGTCTTAGGGGAAGGGAGCTTTGAAATTAATTCTATCTTAGCTTTGTCAACTTCTATCCCCCTAGATGGCACTATATGCCCTAGGACTATTCCCTGTGTCACCATAAAATGACACTTTTCCCAATTTAGCACAAGGTTTGTTTCCTCACATCTTTTCAGAACCTTAGATAGGTTCTCCAAACATCCATCAAAAGAATCCTCGAAAATCGAGAAGTCATCCATGAAGACCTCTACAATCTTCTCCACCATATCACTGAAAAGCCCAGTCATGCATCGCTGGAAGGTACCAGGAGCATTACACAATCTAAAAGGCATATTCCTAAAGGCAAATGTCCCAAAGGGACATGTGAAAGTAGTCTTTTCTTGGTCCTCTAAGGATACCTCTATCTGATTGTAACCTGAATACCCATCAAGAAAACAATAGAAAGCATGCCCCGCTACTCTCTTTAGGATTTGGTCAATGAAGGGTAAGGGGAAGTGGTCTTTCCTAGTTTATGAGTTCAACTTTCTGTAATCAATGCACACTCGCCACCCAGTAGTGACTCGTGTGGGAATCAATTCATCATCTTCATTTTTCACCACAGTGACCCGACTTTTTGGGTACCACTTGGATAGGACTAACCCACTTACTATCCGCAATGGGATAGATTATCCCCACATCCAATAACTTCAGAACCTCCTTTCGTACCACCTCTTTCATAATGGGATTCAATCTTCTTTGCGGTTGATTGCACCATATAATTGCATATTTGTATTGCATTATTCCCATCATTTTGTGCATACTTGAGCCATTTTTATTTATAAATAGATGATTTTCATGTTTTCTTGTGTTTTTGTGCCTTGTAGGAAAAATGCAATAAAATGGATGATTTTTGCATGCAAAATGAGAGCTTCGAGTCAAGCCTTGGAAGTCTTCAAAGGTCATGGGACTTATAGGACATACTTTTGAGTGTGTCTTGATGCCACATATCAAATTTCAAAGCTAAATGTCAAGTGGTTTGGGAGATATGGGCAAATGAAGTCAAGAAGTGCAAAAGCGACCAATCGGAGTATTCTAAAAAAATGCTTTTCTCTAGATTGAATTAGACAATGAGACCACCATGGTTGGAAAGAAGACTTCTCAAGCTTCGCGTGGATATAAAGAACGTCCAAATCCGACTCCGGACGAGAGAGTTATGAGCATTTGAAGTCGGAGCATTATTTTGGCTTTGAAGTGAGAGTTTTGCTGTTGAAGAAACTATTACCGGTAATGGAAATTTCATTACCGGTAATAGATGGAAGATTGAAAGGCAGTGCAGTTTATTACCGGTAATGGATTTTCATTACCGGTAATAGATTCCGCGAATTTTGATTTTGTTTTGTAAATTGTTTCTTTTTGCAAGGGCTTTTTAGGGCTTTTATCCCTCATGTCTTGTAACCCTAGAGGGGGTATTTAAGCATCATTTGGCAGCTCTCCCTCATACCCCACTTAGTTATTCTCTAGTTCTCTTAGGTTAGGTTAGGATTAGCTTAGTTAGAGTAGAATTTCTGCATTTTCTTAGTTTATTTCACTTGTAAGCTTTAGTTTAGGTTATTTAATCTTTCTTTTTGGTTGTTAAACTTTGTATTTTCATTCTCAATTAATTGAATAGCATTTATTTCAAGTTTCTTGCATTTATTTCTTTGGATGGCT
>JAESVK010044069.1:807-12378 GCA_017140935.1 Hamamelis virginiana
GCTTGATGCAGAGTTGGCCATTGATATTTATAATCTGGTACTTTATCGGATGATTGGAGAATGTTTTACAATAACTCAAACCTGGCTGCTATGGGCATAACAACATATACATGTGATTTTTCTTGTTTTTTGGTGAAGAGGTGATTTGTATTTGGAATTTCAGCCTATATTTCTAATTCTAGATGGACGGGTTCTCATGTTCATAGTTTCTACAGAGACCTTTTTGTTGTATTATATATACATGACAAATATTTTATTAATTGTGATTTTTCTAGCGGTGAAATTTTGGTAGTGCAACTATGGTTATTTCCCAAGTGCAATTTTACTTTTTAGTATACAATTGCATGACTCAAGTTTACTTTTTTTGTAAAGATGCTTTGTATTCATTTTTTATTATTAATTTGTTAGATGGAGGATGCAACCAAGGATGGAAATCCAACCAAAGAGGGAGGACCAAACGAGATTACTCCAGCCCCTGCATCCCCACCATCCAAGCCTCAAGAACCCAAGAGTACTTCTACTCAAAATGCCAAGTTGAGCAAACCTTCTACGGGTAAGAAAAGATCATGGGTATGGGATCATTTTTCAAAATTAGAGGGTGAGGAAGAACGGGCTGCATGTAATTATTGTAAAACTACGTATGCTTGTTCGACTAAACTTAATGGGACTTCAAGTATGGCTTGCCATTTGGAGACTAAATGTAAAAAATACCCATATAGAAAGCATGTTAAGGGGCAAACTACACTAGGTTTTCAACCTAGTAAAGATGGGAATGGTGGTAATCTTGTGTCTGTTGCATTTAATGTGAAAGCATGTAGGAGAGCCTTAGCTGAAATGATTATTCTTGATGAATTACCTTTCATGTTTGTGGATAAGAGGGGGTTTAGACAATTCATATCAGTTGTGTGTCCTAAATGGACCCAACTCCCATCTCGTAGAACAGTTGCTAGGGATTGCTTGAGTATTTTCATGGAGGAGAAGGGTAAGTTGAGGAATGCATTGAAAGGTCAACGGGTTTGCCTAACCACAGACACATGGACATCCACCCAAAATCTTAACTACATGTGTCTGACCGTGCATTTTATCGATAGTGATTGGAAATTACACAAAAGGATTATAAACTTTTGTTTAGTTGAAAGCCACAAAGGTGAGATGCTTGGTCAGGCTGTTGAAATTTGTTTGCTTGGGTGGCAGTTACAACAGTTTCTTACCATAACTGTTGATAATGCGAGTTCCAACAACCTACTTGTTAATTATTTGAAGAAAAGAACCAAGAGTAGAAAGGGTATTGTATTGGAACATGAGTTTTTGCATGTTAGGTGTTGTGCACATATATTAAACCTTATTGTTTGTGAGGGTTTAAAGGAGTATGACGAGTCCATTGCTAGGGTGCGCAATGCCGTGAGGTATGTGCGTTCATCACCATCCAGATTGAGTTTTTTCAAACTTTGTGCTGAAAAAGAACAGATTTCTTATACTAAAGGGCTTTGCTTGGATGTTCCCACTAGATGGAACTCCACGTATGAGATGCTTAACGCAGCAGAAAAATTCCAAAAGGCATTTGAGAGATTGGAAGATGAAGACCCAAACTTTTTGTCTGCAGTGGGATATTCCACTAGTGAGGAAGGGGCCGGGGTGAAGGAGATGGTCAGGGGTTGGTGTCTGGGAGAGGGGAAGGGAGAGAGAGGAGGCTATTAGGTGCTCCAGCTCATTTTGATTGGGAAAGAGTAAGAATGTTCGTTCAATTTCTAAAACTTTTTAAAGATGCAACTTTGAAGTTCTCCGGTTCTTTGCATGTTACAAGTAATAATTTCTTTGAAGAGCTTGTGACACTTCAAGCTGAAATAAATACCATGTGTACAAGTGATGATGTGTATTTGAAATCTATGGCGATGGGGATGAAAACCAAATTTAAGAAGTATTGGGGGAATCTTGATAAGATGAATCTATTGTTATTCATTGGGGCTGTATTAGATCCTAGATACAAATTGAGGTTTGTGAGCTTTTGTTTTTCTCTAACATTTGAGAGTGAGAGAGTTATAGAGATGACAAGGAAAGTTAAAGATGCTTTGGTTAGGTTGTATGGATGGTATGCTAGCAATCAGGCTAGTTGTGGAATGCAAGCTCCAACTTCAAGTCAACAATCATCCCCACCCTCGACCCAACCGGAAACTGTGCGTGTAAAGTTGGCATCTCAATTTAGGAGGCACTTGGAGGAGCAAGATGTTTTTGTAATCCAAACTGATGTAGACAAGTACTTGCGCGAAGCTTGTGAACCTGAGAATGATAATTTTGATCTTTTGGCTTGGTGGAAAAACAATTCTTGTAGGTTTCATGTCCTCTCCCAAGTGGCGCGAGATATTTTGGCAATACCTGTATCCACTGTGGCATCTGAGTCTGCATTTAGCACAGGGGGTCGTGTTCTTGACTCTTTTAGGAGTTCTTTATCTCCACTTATGGCAGAGGCTATAATATGTGCACAAAATTGGCTTCAAGATTCATCTACTCCTATTAACCTTCAAGCTTCGATGAATGGGATTGAGGAAATGGATAAGGTCAACCCAGGTATGTGTATATTGAATGAATTCTATTCATATACTCCTAAAAATCTTTGTTGTTAAGCTTAAATCTATATTTATAGATTATAGTTACTTAAAATGTTTAATTGTTTTTTTGTTGTTCTTCACAGATTCACTTTCAGATGAGACTGATGAGACAATCGTTAATGATTATTGAATATTGATGATAGAGGTTGTAAGAGACTAAGAGGTAAAACATAAGTGCTTTATTTATTCTTTTTAGCATCTGGGTTCTAATTTTCTATAGTTTTCTATAGTTTTTGATATTAATTTTTGTGGACAGGTTTGAGATGCTTTGGCTGGGAAAGAAGTGTTGGAATGGTGGTGTTATTAATTTTGAAAGTATTAAGTTTGGAGTTTTGACTGTTGCCTTGTTAGACACAATGGGATTTAATGTTCTTTTTGGTATTGGCTTTTTTAAATGGGTTTGGTATTGGCTTTTTTGTTGCCTTGTTAGACACAATTTTGAAAGTATTATTTGTTTTTTTGATCTTTTAAAATTTATTAAAGAAGAAGTTTGATGATATATTTTCTGCTACTCGGTATTTGTCTATATCCTCTGAGCATGTTCTGTGTGATGAGATTTATTTATATAGCTATTAATTGTCATCTATGCCATAAATTGTCTTCATGAATGTGTTTTCACTGTTGCCATTTGTTGGTATCAATTTATGAGAGAAGAAGTTCTAAACCTTGATCATCTTTCTGGGGCGTGGGATCTGCAGTTGGCAGGTAACTTAAAAACTCCTAGCTGTGGGACACACACACACACATCACGTGGAATACTTGTGTCTGTGTTCAAAAGTCATTTTTGGAGCAAATGACTTTTATGCTTACAATCTGTTCTTGATGTTTAGGTGGAGGCTCCAAAGAAAAAGGTAAAGAAAACAAATATCCCTGTTGCAGAGTTGGTTTATGGTGGAATGGTGCCTGCAGATTTGCAGAAGGCAGTAGAAAATGAGTTTGAAATGGCTTTGCAAGATCATGTTATGGAAGAAACAAAAGACAAGAAAAATGCTGTTGAGGCTTATGTTTATGACATGAGAAACAAGGTAAGAGTTGTTTGTCCTAACACAAATTTGTAACTCTGGATTATCACTTGCCAACTCATGGTTGCTCTTGTTATCTGATTTGTATGTTTGATGGTGATTAACTACTTGGATCCGGAGCATCAACTTGAGAACCAAACAAACACTAACCAAACTTATCAAGCTGGGAACTGACAGACCCAAATCCAATTTTGCAATTGTAAGTTGAGTTTGGTCACGTTTCCTGAAAATATCCATAAAGAACTATTCTAGTGTAATACAAAAATAGATATACTTATATATTATACATTTACACACGCACACGCGCACACACATGGATTAGTAAAGTATGGTTGCTGAATAATGTGAAATTACCAAATTTTATGCGTTCATATGGCTTAACAATTGTCTGTCAGTCTTAGACAATCTATACACTCATTTCTGCATATACTGGTATCAAGTTATAAGTTTTCATCATGAAGCGTGTTTCAGTTTACGTTCCACTTTACAATCCTGGTCCCATCATTCTCAATCAGTTTGGTCACCCTTTATACACTTTATGGGCATTGTTATACATCTTGTCATCGTGTGACTTCACTATTCTCATGAATATAATTTGGAGTTCATGTTTCACTATTTTCTTGGATTATTATTGTCAGATACGAGGAAACCATCCTTATCTTGTGCTTTGATATGTTTATCCTGATATTTGATGTGGTGTTTGGAACTGTTTCTTATTGTGAATTCCCATTAAAATTATCGTAAATCCAAATATGAATACTTAGCATTTGAGCATGGTTATTTTCTTCATTTCCCCCCCTCCTCCCTGCAGGTCTTTTATCTCTGTCGAAGGGTATGAATAAGTTTGAATCTGTTTTCAAGATTTCGAGAAAGACCTTCAATTATATATGTTCATTAGTGAAGGAAGATATGATGGCTAAACCAGGGAACTTCATTTTTACAAACGGTAAACCTTTGTCTTTAAATGATCAAGTCGCTGTAGCTTTAAGAAGGCTAAGCTCTGGTGAGTCACTGTTGACAATTGGTGATTCATTTGGGTTGAACCACTCTACTGTTTCCCAAGTGACCTGGCGTTTTGTGGAGGCCATGGAAGAAAGGGGGCTTCACCACCTCCGATGGCCTTCCACAGAGGCAGAAATGACAAACAAAATCCAAGTTTGAGAAAATTCGAGGCCTCCCAAATTGTTGTGGTGCTATTGATACCACCCACATCATGATGTGTTTGCCGTCCGCCAACCCTGCAAGCAATGTGTGGCTTGACCGTGAGAAGAAACACAGCATGATCTTGCAGGCAATAGTGGACCCTGATATGAGGTTCCGGGACATTGTCACTGGTAGGCCTGGAAAAATGAACGACTCTTCAGTGCTTCAGAGTTCAAATTTGTTCAAGCTATGCGAGAAAGGAAATAGATTAAATGGGATATCGATGGTGCTCTCCGAAGGATCAGAATTAAGGGAATATATCATTGGGGATTCGGGTTTTCCCTTATTGCCTTGGCTTGTCACACCTTATCAAGGGAAAGAACTTTCAGATTTCAGAGCTGAGTTCAATAGGTGGCATTTTGCAACTTGGATGGCAGCACAGAGAGCATTGGCAAGGTTGAAGGAGATGTGGAGGATCATTCAAGGAGTGATGTGGAGACCCGACAAGCATCGGTTGCCAAGGATTATTCTTGTTTGCTGCTTGCTTCATAACATTGTTATTGATTTGGAAGATGAGGCGCAGGATGAGATGCCTTTGTCTCACCATCATGACTCGGGATACCGCCAGCAGGTTTGTGAATCCGTCGACAAGAATGCTTCAATTCAGAGAGATAAGCTGTCTCTCTATTTGTCTGGAAGATTGCCACCTTGATTATTTCTTTCTTCCAATAAAGGAATTGGGTAGTTAATATTGTTGGTTTAACTGTTAATTTGCAAGAGCTGCTGAGACATAAATCTCTTGCTGAAAACCATAAGATTACAATCAGATTTTCATTTTCCATTGCGGATTGTAAATAACCGACATTGGATGATGATAGAACAAGGCAAGACGTTGAAATTTTATATTAAAGCAAACTCATTGAATTTACTTCACAGAATTATGAGGCTTGTTTTTATCATTTCTTAAGAGATTTGGACTAATGTAGTTTTGGTTCTTAACAAATTACAATCATTTCCTCTTTCAATTTTCCCTAGTGTAAAGTTTATAGTTTTGCAATGTAAAACTTCATGTTCTGGGCTGGCTTGTCACAATATATATATATATATATTGTTTCAGTACCATCTGGAGGTTGATCTGTTGAAGAACAAGTTTGGGTTTGATGAGGCTTTCAATTACAAGGAAGAGCACGACTTGGACGCAGCTTTGAAAAGTCAGCACATATACAACACATTTTTTTTTAATGACAGAACAGTGATATATCCTTTTGTATCAAAAAAGGCATGTCAAGTAGAGTTTTAAGACAAATAAATTATCCCTTGGAGACTGAGTTGTTCCACTTCTTCTAATTTACAAGTTTCTATAATTTGTAAATCCATCGTTGCCATTTGGGACCACAACCAGCAGCAGCAGCAGCAGCCACCACCAGCAGCAGCAGCAGCAGCAGCCACCACCAGCAGCAGCAGCAGCCAGCAGCAGCAGCAGCAGCAGCAGCAGCAGCAGCAGCCACCAGCATCAGCAGCAGCAGCCAAGAGGTTAGAATGTTATTTATTTTTTTTTTTTTCTAGATTTCCAGCAATGTTCATACTTAGTTTTAGTGTTTTACAATAGCCTAAAACCGATTACACCGACCGAAAAAATATGCACCGAGCCGAGCCGATGACCAATGGTTTAAAGCCTTTTATGGTCGGTTTTGGTTTGCCATTTTTCCAAACCGAAGGTGTACGGTTCAGTCCAAAAATACTACAAAAACCGGCCGCACCGGCCGATGCCCACCCCTATCTGCTGCTGGTTCAATGCTTGTGGAGAATTTAGCTGCTGACCCACCAGATGAATCAGCTCTCTAGGAGAATGAAATTGCTCACCAGAAGAGCAAAAAAGGCTCTAAGATTGCCGATTGCACATAAATAAAATCTTTTTTTTGTGTCGTTCCTTTGTAGATATACTTTCGATATCCAAAAACATTAGCTATGTACGTAGTGACCTACCCTTTTGATCGAGTGTTGCCTATATTTTGAATACTTTAGTGTTCATGTATTCAGTATTTATGCAGTAATACAGTAGCTCTACTTACATAATCTATTATAAAGTGCTCGTCACAGTACATCTATATGCTAGCACTGTTCAAATTTTTTTATATTTGTTTCATCAAATCTATTTCAATTGATCGCAACCTCAAGAACAGAAAAAAAAAAAAAAAATTTAATAATAAAGTACTACCCAAGTTTTGTAACTTCTAGATCTATTAAATACACCCATGGTCCCTGTATTCAGCTTTATTATATTAAATAGAAGTAGTACCCATGTTTTGTTCCTTCTAAATCTACTAATCCATGCAGTTCATACATCTTTATCTTTTCATCAAATTTTCCTAAGCACAATTATCCTATATTTAAAATCTAACAGTATGATTGATGATCTACAATGCACAGTTAAACATGTTTAAAAATATCACCATGACCAGTACTATATTTGATTAATATTCTAAAATTCTATAGCACTTATCCACTTAAATACTGCTCTATAAACTCTACTTTCTTAGCTATTAGACGTCCTATTATGTAAACTGAAAATACTATACCCCATAACTAATAAACATATAAATATTATTTTAATCATAATTTTTCAGCATTAAAACCATTATCTTAGAACTATAAGCGACCCTTTCACTGTAACCAAATCTAATAAAAATTAACTATGGAAAGACACAGGAAACGTGTCAAACCTTTCAGACAATTCTCTTCGAATAGTATACTTGCAACTAAAATAACCAATATTTTTATCAGTTTACTTATTTTACATAATGTTAAAACTCACATAATACTTATTGAATTAACCACATCTAAAAAATACCGCTCTACATGGAACCTTATTCAATTTCTTCTTCAACCCAAAACAACGAACACTACACATCACAATAAAAACTTACGTCAAAAAGATCATACTGGCTTCTTAAATGATTCTATAATACCAAAATCGGACTATATATTCCTTGAAACAAATAGTACGCTATATTTTACATATTTCTTTCTTAAAATAGACATAAATCACCTTCATTCTACTCTATTCAGTATCTAATAATAATTGATAATGTAAAATTTCCCGCACTTAATTTTCTAAATATACCATCCCTTTTTTTCCATTCCTCTCTCATGTGTTGACACATAGATAAACAAAATTATATCCGTGTATTGGTTTAGAACACAAAAGCGAATACAACAGCATAAACTCATAGATTCTATACAAATAACAAAAAATAAAAAAACCATTCAAATTTACAATGCTCCAACAATCTTACAAAGAACCAAAATATAAGTCCAAGATTTATATTATTTTATATAGGATCACACTGAACGATTACAAAAAATACAAGTAATCAAGAGAAACATTGATTACTCTATTTTTGCAAACTTACAAAAAAAAACTAAAGTTTCAAATTTACAATCCTATATGTGATGCCACACAACAAACCTAAACAGTAGCGATTTGAAATACGAATACTCTCTAACAGCAGAACAACTATAACAACAACGATGGTAGAATATATTTCCTGTCCATCCACCTTCAAGACATTCTCCAAAACATGGATCTTCTACGGACGAACAGTTGCAGTGAATAAAAAGGAAATCATGCAGTTCAACCCTTGCTTCGGTTAAAAGCCCAAACAAATTGTCACTCAGAGTTAACAAGTTAGGGCCCACTTGATCAAACAAATCTTTAAACGATCTCTCTCCAGCAGATCGTTGAGAACCTTCCATTAACTCAGCCATTCCAAGAGCATATTTGATATCGAAAATATAAGAAGACCCAAGCAATACTGCACATATATAAGCTTCCCGTAGAATTTTTAACCCTTCTCGAATATTACCTATGCAAAAAACATAACTCTACAAAAAAAAAGTATCGTGTTAGGAAAAATAACTTAATAATTTTTTAGCGATTTAACAACTTGACAGGAAAACATTTTAAATGCAGTCTTGTGAAAAAAAACAAAAATATATCAAACAAAATTTACTCTTACAATTCCCATAAAATATTTCGCATTCCCATTTCCAGCATCAGCGCATTCTTCAACTAATCGTCGATAGCTATCCATAACATGACCCCTAAAACACCTTCCGTTCTCAAAGTTCGCAACAAGTAAACATTCTGGAGATAATTTAGTTCCGTGTAACTTTTTGCATCTACATTTCATATCAAACGTATTCATTAATCGATTACACATCAAAATCACAGGACTATTATTATCAATCCTAATAAAGGAACATAATCTTACGTAGAAGAAAAACTTATATAATCAATGTAGCCATGTTCTTCCACCAATAAACGGCATATAATTTCTGAAACAAGTAGCTCCTCGGGAATCTCCAAGATCAAAACCATCTCAAAGTACCTAAAGAGAAAACAAATTAAACTTACTTACTTTTAATAATCTATATCACATAACACCAAATTACACTAACTGTTTTTCCCTTATTTCAAATAACTAAACCAAAAAAATCGTTTTCCTTTCCATATTTACAGAAAATTCCTTCTTATAAACTCTTTCTTAACTCAGCCTAACAAATACAGATAGATCATAACAGAAACGCCTCAATGATACCTTTCTGTTTTCACAACACTCTTACTATTAAACAAACAACAGATAAAATCCTTTAGTAAATTCTTCCGATTAGATATTCTGAAACTACTTTCTTTCTCATATAAATTTGCTCGCATAGTATCATCACCGAAAAAACACTCTAAAAGCAAAAATGCCTGTATCATAAAATACCTCATAAACTAGACAGCACCTTTCAAACACACTCTATACGTAATATATATTCAGAAACTCAACTCAAATAGAACACAATAAAAACAAACTAACACAAATTGCATCAAAAAAACGGATTCAAATATCACAAATTTGTTTTAAAAAATCGGAACTTTGCAGGAGGTACAATCTACAAGAGCAACAGCTGAAGCTCTAAAATTTAACAGGAAACAAATACCAAAAAACAGATACACTGAAATCAAACCTTACCTCAAGCCAACAATCAGCGAAAAAGAAAAAACACCAAAAGCTTCTGGTAGTATCACAAGCAGATAGAAAAGAGCGAACCACAGTGAAATAAAATAGAACAGATAAAGTCAAATGGAGTAATGAACAAGAAAACCAATAGATAAAGCCAAAATTTAAAAATATCATTCTTCCGTAATAAATGTCCAGATGTCTCCTTAGGACGCCTACAAAATATTTGCTTGCCATTAGAACTTAACAAAACAGAGCAACTTCGTTGATAGCCTTACAGAATAATAACCTTCACCATTTATCCACCAAGTGTACCAGGCACGTGCGCAGCACGTGCCCTAAAACCTAGTATATATATAAAGAGTAATGATCTAGTCAGATATAGCTGACTTTAATAAAATCAGCTAAAAAATCCAAGTCATTGGATTTCTTTTCACTTAATGCATGATTCAATGTAACAAGAAATCAAGAGCTTGGATTTCTAACAGGGGCGGATCCAGGAATTTCATTCAGGGTGGGCACCTTTTGCATTTTGATTTCAAACTTTAATATATATAATACAAAAAAAGGCTAAAAGCCAAAATACATTGTTTATATAAACAAAAAGTAACAAACAAGAGGCTTATCATAAGGATTTAAAACGTAGATAAGAATTTAAAACAAAAATGAGGGTGGGCACTTTAGCAAATATATATTATTTGAATTTATATATACCTACTATTTTTTTAAAAAAAAAATTTGAGGGTGGGCACGTGCCCACCCTGGTCATACACTGGATCCGCCAGTGATTTCTAAGCTAATTTTAGTTAAAGTCAGCAATAGCTGACTAGATCATTTCACTATATAAACAGCTGCTCATTTTCTGTAAAATTGAGCCATGGTGCATGGGCTTGTCACTTTGGGACCCTTCACCGAGGATTCCTCCCTAAAATTTCATCTCTAATCCTTCTTTGGGACAAGCCATTTTCTCTGAAAAAGTTCAAAATGCTTTTCGAGATATAGATGTAATTTCTGGCACCGACGATAACTAGGTGGCTAATGAATGGTGGATCCTACACCAAATTAACACTGTTGATGTACTCCTATGTGCTCAAATCTGAGAGTAGAACTGTGTATCAACTATCAAGAGACCAATAACAAAAATATCTCTCTTTAAAACTGAGGAAACATATATATGGGAATGGACCCTTAAATTCTATCGATCATTACAAGGTGGTACAAAAATATCTTGAGAATTGTATATAAAAGGTTTTGCACTAGGTCAGGTGTCAAAATAATTTCACTGTGGTTAACTCAACGGAAATCTAGAATTTAGATATTAGCATGCCCTTATTTTGTTTTGCGAATTTGCGTAGACACAGCTGAATCGAGTGATTTGTCTTGCAAGAGCACTGTTGTACATTCATAAAATTTATCCTTAATGAATACAAGCCTTACATTCTTTTCAAAGATCGTCTTCAATGGTGGATTTAAAAGGGGATTGGATGCAAAAAAATGATGCTTCAATGATGGATTCAAAATTGAATGCAAAACATGATCCAAATATGGATTCAGTTTTGCATTAATGCAAATCTTGCTATGTCACCCTTTTCTCCTTCAAATTTCCAATCTCCCAAATGGCCAATATGAAAATCAACAAAAGCAAACAGTGTTTGACAGAAAAAAAATCACATTCTCAGCAACCAACACTACAAGGAAAAATGCCTACGAGAACAGCTATTAGCTGTTCTCTATTAGCAAAGAGAATTTTAGCAACCAAACTCAGTAAATACCATTTCTTCATACTCTTCC
>JAESVK010044091.1:0-14954 GCA_017140935.1 Hamamelis virginiana
ATGACTAGTCATTTTACTAGAGGTGCTCCAATGTATAAGAGCATCTCTAATGGCAAAACTAAAATTGGAGAGCTAAAGTCAAATTTTAGCTTGCTACAGTGTCATTTTGGCTTGCTATAGTGTTTTTAGCGATGGCTCTGGCTAGACGTGTTCCAAGGGTGCATCCTTCATTATTTTTGGCTTGTCACATTTTTCCCCATTTACCACTATTCTTCCTTATTAACTATGCTTTCTTCAATAATCCATTCTTCCATCTCCTACTCTCTCTTTATTATTATTATTATTTTTTTTCCATTTAGCAATTTTTTTTTTAAAAAAAAAAGTTAAAAATTACAAATCACAAAATTATATAAAAGTCACTAGAGGCACGATTTACACTAAAATGATGAAAAAAAAAAAAAGATTGGGAGCATGTAGAATTTCAAGAATCCACACATGGCCCTGTGTTATTGGAAGAATCCATACATGGCCCTGAGCCCCTGATGCTTCTCCTTCTCCCTTGTATAATAGAGCAAGAAGCGGAACTACAAGAGAGTAAACTTCGTACAATGTTACCGTTATTCAAAAGAAACCTCGTCTTACCATTAGCCATAAAGTTTTTTTTTTTTTTTTTTTTCTTTCACTCTCAACTCTTCCTGTATATCTCTCTCAATAAAATGGCAAAAGCTGCCTACATCTCTTAAAAACCTATTCAACAGTCTACACAAAGAAAATCAGCAGTTCTCACGTACCCAAACACCTTGGTTCTCTCTCACATTCTCTCTAATTGATGTAGATCTTGGTTATTTGTGTTTCTTTTGATTGAAAATGGATTACACTTCAGGTCAGTTATTCCCATTCTTGCCCCTGTTTGATTGTCGAGAAAATTGAAAATACATAGTATTTGGTGTTCATAATTACAGTTTGGTTGGTTGGAGGACTAGATGGGCAAATGCTCCAAAATTGAGTTCAGCCAAATTTGCTGAAGTTTTAGGGCATCTCCAGTGGTGCATCTATTTTTTTTCCTTCAAAAGCCAAATTTTGAAGGGAAAATTTTCTTTTTTTCATTTTTGGCTTTGGCTTTGAATGGAGTTGCTCCAACAGTGCATCAATTTCATTTTGGCTCAACTACCTTCTTTCCACTTCTACCCTCATTCTTTTTTATCAATTACATCAACTACCCTTCATTCATTTGCAAGACTCCAACTACCATTATTTTAATTTATCAATAAAAATTTAATATTAAATTGATATTATTAAATTAATAAAAAATAATTATTACATATTTTGTAATCGTTGTACCTATTCCAAAAATAATAAAAGAAAAAAACTCAACAAAATTTTTTATAAATAAGAAAATGTGAGTATTTATAGGGAAATAGAAGATATATTCGTTGAAATATATCTGTTGGGTGTGCGAAAAGGAAGCTGGGCCTCTTTGAAATATATCCGTTCTGCCTGCCTTCATTTTGTTTTTTTATATCTCATTTCACTCTTTTCTATGAGACAAAATATCTCTCTCTCACCCTTTCCACGATCCTCTCCTCTTTGATTCTCCTCATCTCTTTCTCTTCAAGGGTTGCCGATCCAAACCCACAAATATAAGACCTCCATCTCTCTCCTTTTTGGTTTCTATTCTCCCATCAAATACCCTTCATCTCTCTCTCTTTCTCTCTCCCTATCTCTCGTCTCAGTCGTCGGTGGCATGACTGGCGGCCAATGATTGGAGCGGAGGCCGATGATCGGAGTGGCGACTGATATGGGTTCTGATCCGCAAAAATCGAAAGAGACTCGGGTCTGATCGGCGTAAACGAGTGGTTCATGGATGATGGAGGTCTGCTGCGGCGACACCACTAAAGGCTAAGTTTGCAAAAAAAAGTTTTGATTTTTATCATTCTTTGCCTGCAATGACTGGTTCAACTTCTTGAGTTTTTTATTTTTATTTTTATTCTCTGTTACTGTTTGTTTGCTGAGAAAATAGCTGGGAAAATGACTTGTTCGACTTCTTGAGTTTATTTTTTTTATTTTTCATTCTCTGTTGCTGTTTGTTTACTGAGAAAATGCTGGGAAAGTGAGGGAAAATGATCCAACCGTTTTGTTGGTTGATGAGGGCAAAAGAGACTTTGCTGAGTTTGGCTGGAGCTACAGTTGGCATTCATATTTGGGCAAATATGAATACCTGCTGTATCAACTTCAAATTTGGAAGATGGGTTTGGATGCACTACTGGAGTGGATTTTTTGCTTTAAAAGCATCCATTTTGGCTTTGGCTTTGGCTATAGATGCACTACTGGAGATGCCCTTAGTTTAACTAAATTTTGGCTGTGAAGGACCCGTAGGAGCACAATTTTGCTTCTTTCAGCCAAATTTTAGCTTTAGCTGATGGTTTGAAGGAGGCTTTGGAGATGCTCTAGGAGCTATTTTTTGGCTCTCTTTCTTTTTCACCTTCCCTTACACCCAAACACAATTTCCCAATCAATTTTTTTTTTCATGTCTTGAATATAAATGGCTTTGAATGGAGTTGCTCCAATAGTGCATCTATTTTTTTTTTTTTCCTTCAAAAGCCAAATTTTGAAGGAAAAATGTGTTTTTTTCATTTTTGGCTTTGGCTTTGAATGGAGTTGCTCCAATAGTGCATCCATTTCATTTTGGCTCAACCATCTTCTTTCCACTTCTACCCTCATTCTTTTTTATCAATTACATTAACTACCCTTCATTCATTTTCAAGACTCCAACCACCAATATTTTAATTTATCAATTAAAATTAATATTAAATTGATATTATTAAATTAATAAAAAATAAATAAGGTGCACCAAATGTAGTGATGACTTGAAAAACTAATAAAATTCATAACTTTAAAAAGTCACAATTTTTCATATTATAAGGTGCACTAAATGCAGTGATGTTTTTGAAAAACCAACCGTTGGATTAGATGGCCTGCTTATGAATTTCATGTTCGCCAAAAATCACAATGATCCAACGGTTACTTGCTAATAAAATTAATGGGAAAATTTTGGTGACAGTTTAAAAAAAACATAAAGTCGCAATTTTTCATATTATAAGGTGCACCAAATGCAGTGATAATTTTGAAAAACCAACCGTTGGATTAGATGACTTGCTTATAAATTTCATGTTCGCCAAAAATCACAATGATCCAACGGTTACTTTCTAAAAAATTCAATGGGGAAAATTTGGTGACAGTTTAAAAAATATATAAAGTCACAAATTTTTTTTCAAGATGTATAGAAATATCAAAGTCACAATATATAAAGTCGCAATTTGGTGTCAGTTTACTTTCTTAAAAATATCAACGCCCCTTTCTCTCTCCCTATCTCTTTCTCTTATACCTTCCAAGAACCCATTTTTTGTACAGAACCCACGCCGATGAGTAGGGGCAGATGATCGGAGCGACGACACCACGTTCGAGATCGATGAGGATCCAAAACCACCAAAGATTTTCGGCATGCTCTCACTATAAAACCATCCCCATTCTCTTGAACACGAAGGAGAAGGGGTCTGATTCTGCTGCGGCGACACCACTGATAGCAAAACCAATGTGCAACCTGCTTGCTAAAGATGTAGATTTTCATTTTGATAAAGCCTGTTTAGAGTCCTTCAATAAGTTGCTTTTATTGTTGACCTCAGCACCTATCATGCGAGCTCCTGATTGGTCACTTCCTTTCGAGCTGATGTGTGATGCCTCCGATTATGCTGTGGGGGTAGTGTTGGGTCAGAGGGTAGATAAGGCCCCGTATGTTATATACTATGCAAGTAAAACCTTAAATGAAGCTCAGTTAAATTACACTACGACTGAGAAAGAAATGCTTGCAGTAGTTTTTGCACTTGATAAATTCCGATCCTATCTTTGGGGATCGAAGACCATTGTGTACTCAGACCATGCCGCCTTGCGGTACCTGCTCTCTAAAAAAGAGACGAAGCTTAAACTGATTTGGTGGATTCTCTTATTACAAGAATTTGATTTTGAGATCAGGGATAAAAAAGGGTCTAGGAATGTCGTTGCTGACCACCTTTCTAGAATAGTAGTAGAAGAAGAGAGTGACACCACGCCTATTAGGGATTCTTTCCCTGATGAGCAGCTTTTTGCCGTCACCCATTCTACTTTACCTTGGTACGTTCATATAGTAAATTATCATGCCACAGGCCTTGTACCATCTCTTTGGTCGAAACAGGAAAAGGATCGGTTCTTTTCTCAGATAAAATTTTATTATTGGGAAGACCCTCTCCTGTTTAGGTACGTGCTGATCAGGTTATACGTAGGTGTATTCCGGAAGGTGAGATGCAAGACGTTTTGAAGTTCTGCCACACTTTAGCATGTGGAGGACACTTTAGCTGGAAAAAGACTGCCGCTAAAGTCTTGCAGTGTGGGTTCTACTGGCCCACTCTATTTAAAGATGCACTGGACTTTTGCAAGTCCTGCTAGAATTGTCAGAGAATGGGTTCTATGTCTAGAAGGGATATGATGCCTCTTAACCCCATTTTAATCGTTGAAATTTTCGATGTTTGGGGCATTGACTTCATGGGACCTTTTCCTATTTCTCATGGGTTCGAATATATCCTAGTGGCTATAGATTACGTGTCTAAATGGGTAGAATCAGTATCCACTAGGACCAATGACCACAAGGTGGTGTTGAAATTCCTCCAAGAGAACATTTTCTCTAGGTTTGGGTTTTCAAGGGCTATCATTAGTGATGAAGGGTCACATTTTAATAACCGACCCTTTGCAACTTTAGTAGCTAAATATTCAATCACTCACAAAGTTGCAACCCCATATCATCCTCAGACTAGCGGGCAAGTGGAGGTTTCGAATAGGGAAATTAAGCATATCCTCGAAAAAACTGTCAGGCCCGATCGTAAGGATTGGTCTTTGCGCCTAACTGACGCATTGTGGGCCTATAGGACTGCATTTAAAACCCCTATTGGTATGTCTCCGTACCGTTTAGTCAATGGCAAACCTTGTCATCTCCCTGTCGAGCTAGAACACAAAGCACTTTGGGCCATTAGAAAATTTAATTTTGAAATGAAGGAAGCAGGTTCTCACCGCAAGCTTCAATTAAATGAGCTCGAAGAGATTAGGAACGAGGCTTACGAAAGTTCTAAAATCTCTAAAGCCAAAATGAAAGAGTTTCATGACAGACACATCAATAGAAAATCTTTTGAACCTAATCAGAAGGTATGGCTGTTTAACTCCAAATTGAGGCTATTTCCTAGTAAGCTTAGATCTCGCTGGGATGGACCCTTTGTGGTGACTAGAGTTGCTCCTCACGGTGCTGTTGAAATTAGATTTCCTCGAACTGGTTTGTCCTTCTCTGTGAATGGACAAAAGCTTAAGCCGTTTATTGAGGGTATAGCCGATAGTGAGGGCATTAGGGATGGTTTGGTAATTGAGTCTGTCAGTTTGGAAGACCCAACCTATCATTTTGACTAAAGTGGAATTTCACGTCTGGCTGTAGACGTTAAACTTAGTCCCCCCCACCCTTTCCCCTTGTTCTTACACACTCGTCTGCTCGTGACATCCTTTCAATATTGAGGACAATGTCTACTTCTAGTTGGGGAGGGTTTGTATATTCTCTTTTCTATGTTGATTTATTTATTCATTTAAATTGTTATATATATAATAATTTATTGTTTCTCATTCTTGTGCACATATTATACCATTGGTTTGTATAGTAATCATTTGTATAGATTTTGATAAATAAAATACGTGGTAACTGTGAGTTTAGTCTTTCATTTATATCATATCTATTTGTCTATTTTCGATCCATTAAGTGTAACTTTACTGTGATTAGCTTGTATTCAATCTTACACATGCACGAACTTGGTTTAATCTTCATACTTGGCAATTAGAATATCTGATAAAAACCTGTTTATAAAGTGGAGACTGGCGACAAATAATGCAAATTTTGAACCATTCGATCATTTTTGGGACTCAAATATTCATCATTTCGGTTCAGTTCTTGGTTATTGCTTATCTGTTATATCTTGCGTAAATGCTTAAGTCGTGCGTATTTTAGAATGCAAATAACTGACTAATCAGTCGAGAATAATGCGCAATTTTTGAAAAATGATTTAAGGCCATTTTCTTCGAGTTTTGTGCCAATTATATCTTTTGCTAGAGTATAGGACCCACCCGTAGTACCCTAATTTGAGTCTAAAGTTGCCAATTTTTTCGATAACTTAGCAGCCCTGGGTTACGATGTGTCTCTTATTCAGTTGGTGTATTAAGTGGTCTGTTATAGTGAATTAAATAAAAAATTGGTAATTTTTTGAAAATTCAAATTACCCATCTCGCTATCGATAGACCTTATGTCTATCGATAGTCAATCCAATTTCAAAAAATAAAAAATAAAAAACCTTTCACAACCGGCAGAAACATCTGACTATCGATAGCAAACCCTCGCTATCGATAGAGATTACGAACCATCGCCTGAAAAGTGTTTCCCCGCGCGATTTTTCCTCATTTCTTCCCTTTCATCTCACCGGAAAATACCATTAACGGCGAGACCTTTCACCTTCAATTTTGATTTCCGACCACTTCGGCCAATTTTCCGACCATCACTCACCACGGTTGCGATCCTCTCAGCTTTTCCCATATTTCCAACCGATCGTATCCTCCCATACATTCATTATTGCCGCCACTGTTATCATACTCCAACCACATTCCGGTGAGCTTCAATTTTCGGTTACCCACTTCGTTTTATTAATTCCAAGACCCTAATCACGTAAGTTTTGATACTTGTTTTAGTTCAAGAATTATTACAGTGATGATTGGGTAGTTATTTGAGATTGGGTATCATTTGTTTGGGGTTGAGTTTTGCTACTAAAACATTGAGATAATGCCTGGATGATAGGCGAGTTTTTCTGGTGTATTCCTGTTGATTGGGTATATTATTATGTTACTGGATGATGCCTGGATGTTAGGCACATTCCAGTAATTGTTTCTACTGCTGTGGTTGTGCCATCATTTCCTCTGCTGTGTTTATTTCCTGTTGTGATTGTTCTCTCTGCTATAAATCGAGATTTTCTTCGGTACAAAGCCATGGTTCGCCAAAAGACGACTAGCAAGCCCCGAGAGAAGGGCGTAACATTTCAGGAGTCGGTTCAGCCGTCTCAGAGACCGAGGAGGTCCACAGCTACGGGCAGGGGCAAGGCCCAGCGCATAGCGCCAGATACATCGGACAGTTCTGAGTCCGATATGCCAGCAGCCCCCATTCAGAGACCCTCATCTAGAGGGCAATCATCTTCTCAGCCACCAGCGAGTGCGCCTCCTACGAGTTCCCAGTTTGTGGAGGAGGAGTTTGTATATGAGCAACCTGAGATTGGCGAGACTGGCGAGCCTCGCATGACTCGCAACTTCGAGAGTTTTACACAGACAGGTGGTGGGCCGAAGAAATTACCTACCCGTCGAGCTCCGAAACCGTGGCCAATGATCCTAGCAGCGAAGAACTTCAATGTCGAGCGCTATGTCGAACCGAAAGCCTTCAAATATGAAGACTTGCTTGTTGAGACCCTACAGGACAGACACCTCAGCACCTGGCTGAGGAAGGGCGTAGGTTATATGGCCAGTGTGGTGCGACTGTTCTATACATCAGCACACATGGCAGAGGATCAGCCGCAGATGCTCAGGGCCGAGGTTGGAGACCGCATTGTTGAGTTTACTCCAAACGACATCGCTACCTACTTAGGATGCGAGCGTCCATTGACTGCTGAGGTGGAGAGCAATTATTTAGAGCTGACAGAGAGTCAGTGTGCAGACATGGTGTGCGTGGACTGAGAGCTGTTTGACGGACTTCATTTCACGACCGGGAACATGCACCCATCTTACGCAGCAATGAATAAGCTGCTTTACTGCAATCTGAGAGCGAGGGGTACTGATTCGCAGATCCCCGTGGAGTCTGTGCGGCTGCTGTTAGAGTTTCTGAGCGACCACGAGATGGACATCGCCTTGTTGATCTTCAGTGAGATCCGCACTTTTGTTGCTACACAGCCACGCAACAACATGCCGTACCCCCAGATGATTACAGCTTTTGCCTTGGGTGCGAGTGTTGTGTCTGATGAGCCGTTGCGGTGGAGTGAGGGACCTATTATCCCCACTACTATAGCTAGGAGTATGGCAGCTCGGCCCAAGAGGCCACGTACAGAGACCGCTGACCCATCAGAGCCTGCTCCAGCTTCTACCTCACAGCCATCAGTTACTCCAGCTCCGACTCCTGCCGCACCTACTATGCCAGCTTCATCATCTGCCAGCTCCTAGGATTTGTTACTTCAGGTCCTAGAGGGGCTGAGATCAGTGATGCAGACTCAGTAGATACAGTCCGTGCAGCTTGACAGATAGTCTGCTCAAATGGAGAGACATTCTGCACAGCTCCAGGCTATGTGGAGAAGGATGGACGGCGAGCCGATTTCTGAGGCCGACCGCGCGCTATTTTATGAGCCACAGCCTACTGTTGGATTTGACATCCCACCTGGGGATGATCAGTTATCGGATGAGGCCCGCGGTCAGCGCGAGGCAGAGATGAGGGCAGATGTTGTGATGAAAGATGATGCTCAGTCTTGAGCTTGGGTGGATGTTATTTTTGGAGTTATAGTTGTGTCTTTTGATAGAATTTTAAGTTGTTAACAGGGTTAGTATATGGTATTTAGGATGGTTTAGGGTAGTAACCTTGAACATATTATAAACCATCCTAATTTTGCAGTCCAAAATTTCTTCTGTTACAACAAAATACATTACAATCCTATAAAGACCTTTTTGATTTCAAAATTTTGTGCACTATTCTCTTGTGATTACTTGTTTATTTAACTTTTATTTATGTATGAACTGCATCTTTGCATATATAACTTCGTTAATTCATCTTTCATTGGTCATTTTTAGAGCTTAATGTATAAGTTTTATACTTGTATATTTCCATTTGGGAACTCTGGGTTACTAACCTTTTTCAAAGCGAACATTTTTTGCGAGCGACCACCAGTGAAGATTTGAAGTTGAAACTTATTTAGGGTTAATTCTCGTACTCTTATTGCGTTATTTTGATTCTATCAAGTTCATCTCACTACACATTGAACACTTACTAATTACCTGTTAAAGATAACATTTTCTGTGTTTAAAATTTTCAATTATGTCATTGATATATCTGTAGATGAAACTCTTGATGTGCACATAATATTATTTTATCTTTAAATTCTTTAAACACATGATTCTTTTATTATTTCATGTTTGTGGGTATCATTTCTGCAAACCCTCACGAGACTACACTCGTCCACTAGGGGTAATTTAGTGGTTTAAAAGACTTGTTGCATACGCTAAATGCAATTGCGATTCCCTGCAAAAGTGGCTTTTCAATTTCTAGTTTTAAATTGTCATCTTTAGAGTATAGCTATTTGCTAAGAGACTAGCAAAACCTAAGTTGGGGAGTGTGATTGTATCACAATCATGCTCTCAAATTATGGTATTACTGTGTTCTCTTATATAAATAGTTGCGTAATAATATCTCGTTTTATATAAAATCTGTATAAATTAGTTAAATTCCCTTTTTCAAGAAATCTGTGCAGGTTATATAAATAAGAAGTCGTCACTGATAAAGCCTTGATTATCGTCACGAATAAAGAGCATTCCAGAAAAGATCAGCAATAGCCATTGAAGTGCGAAAAGTCTGCAAAAGAAATTCTGCACATTCAAAGCAAAGAGCCAACATGACTATCGATAGCCAAGTCTCGCTATCGATAGAAGTACTATTGATAGCCACACTTCGCTATCGATAGACCTTAGGCGGCTGAGGGCTGTCTTAGATATTTTTAGATATTTCAAGGGCATAATCGTATTTTGCATTTCCATTCTATATATACACGTGTAAGGGCGATTTAAAGAGGGTTCAAGACTTTTGCTCTGAATCATTACTCTGTCATTTTTAATAGACTTCATATTACAGTTCAATTCTGCTTTTTATTCGGTCATTTACTTTTTCAGCAATTTCTACTTTTCTGCAAATTTTCCTTAAATGCATGGCTCAATTCTCACTTAAGGATTGTTCTTTACTTATACAGTCTTTAATTTCCGCACTTTAATTTCTGCTATTTTCCCCTTTTATGCATGGCTCAATTCTCACTTGAGAATTGTTCTTTACTTTTACTGTCATTTTCTTTATTTACTTAAGTCCTTTTCTTTATTTACTTACGCCATTTTCTTTATTTATTTCAGCCATTTTCTTTATTTACTTACGCCCTTTTCTTTATTTATTTCAATCATTTTTTCCTTATTTCTTCAGTCATTTACTTCCTACTTTTATTTTACTTTTTCCATCCCGTGACCCCTTAGAGCTTGTCATGGATAAAGGATATTCTCCTCCATTGATGTGTAGCTAATACTCCAAGCTTGGGTGAGGATGAAGTTGGATTCTTTATGCAATTCTATTTTATAAACATCCCTTTATTTGTATTATGTGATTGCATAGTTGTGAAGGTTTTACCGCACACTATCGCTAAATATAATATCATATAATTGTACATCTGTGATTGCAATTATATAATTATGCAATGGTACTTACTAGTATGAATACAAACTAGCATGCTTTATCTCCAATTAAGGTGGATAGCGATATTCCATTCTTTTCAAGGATAAACCTGCCGGTCCTGTATTCATCATCTTTTTGGGACGTCCTTCTTGTAGTTGGATGAACCACCATACATAATTACTATATTGAGGATTTTATAATATAAGTTGTATAATTGATGTTCAATGGGCTTCTCACCAAAGTTCCACTCATTCCATCAAATTAATCGCGTTTTAACCAGCTTTATTAAAACTCCGTATTTTCGTTTCGACCCAATTGAAGCGCTTTTCACCACCAACTTAATTTGACAATATTCTTTCACTTTAATTAATTCTAATAGTCTTTTATTATAAACCTACATATTCCCAGTGGTTCGACACCCGTGCTCACCAGTCGCAATTGAATTGAGATTAACAAACACACGGTTTTATAAATATATTAATCTTGATCATTAACAAGGAATAATCTCCCTTGTTCTCAGACGATCAGATCGCTCGGTTCCAAGATAAATGGTGGAGAGATATGTCTAGCAAATAGTTCTACTACTCATACAATCCTTCGGGATCAAAAATATTTTTCCCATATGACATTAGTTGAAGCTAATGTAAATACAATATCAGGTCCTGCAGACTTGATTGATGGTTCCGAAAGAGCCACTATAATGTTACCATGTGGCACGATATTTCATATTAACGATGCCTTATATTCAGTCAGATCCATAAGAAATCTGCTAAGTTTTAAAGATATACGTCGTAATGGATATCATATTGAGACCACATGTGAAAATAAAAAAGAATATTTATGTATTACTCATATTGTTTCAAGCCAGAAGCTTGTAGTGGAAAAATTGGCTGCTTTTTCTTCAGGATTGTATTATACAACTATAACCACAATTGAATTAAATATGGTGATGAGCCAGAAACTCTCTAACCCAAACATTTTTATGCTTTGGCATGATAGACTTGGGCACCCAGGGTCAACAATGATGAGGCGAATTATTGAAAATTCACATGGACATCCATTAAAGAACCAGAAGATTCTTTTGTCTAGTGATTATCCATGTACTGCTTGTTCACAAGGAAAATTGATTATTAGACCATCTTATACAAAAGTTCTTGTTGAATCCCTAATATTTTTGGAACGAATCCAAGGGGATATATGTGGACCATTTCGCTATTTCATGGTACTAATAGATGCCTCATCTCGATGGTCACATGTTTCCTTGTTATCTACTCGCAATGTTGCATTTGCCAGACTCCTTGCTCAGATCATTCAGTTACAAGTACATTTTCCAGATTATCCAATCAAGAATATTCGCCTCGATAATGCTGGTGAATTTATATCTAAATCCTTTGATGATTATTGCATGTCAGTTGGGATTGAGGTGGAACATCCAATTGCTCATGTACACACACAAAATGGTTTAGCAGAAACCTTTATCAAACGAATCCAACTGATTGTTCGACCTTTACTTATGAGGACAAAGTTACCTATTTCTGCTTGGGGACATGTCATTCTACATGATGCAACATTGGTTCGCATTCGACCAATTGCTAATCATCAACAGTCACCATTTCAACTGGTACTCGGTCAAATTCCAGACATTTCCCATTTACGAGTATTTGGATGCGCAGTACAAGTTCCAATTGCACCTCCACAGCGCACAAAAATGGGCCCTCAACGTCGATTGGGAACATACATTGGTTTTGATTCACCATCAATCATCAGGTATCTTGAACATTTGACAGGTGACGTTTTTAGAGCAAGATTTGCTGATTGCCATTTTGATGAGGTCAATTTCCCGTCGTTAGGGAAAGATAAGCTACCAAAAGAGGAACAACGTGAAATTATTTAGAATGTATCATCCATGTCTCATCTCGACCCGCGCACTGCTCAATGTGAAAATGAAGTACAGAGAATCACTCATCTTCAGAAGATTGCCAGCCAATTGCCTGATGCATTTATAGATACAGCTAAAGTAATCAAGTCCTATATACCGGCTGCAAACACACCAGCAAGGATCAATATACGAATTGGAAAAACTGCTATTATGGCAGCTAATGAATTATCCATGACACGCCTGAAGCGTGATCGACCCTTGGGTTCAAAAGATTTAATTCCCCGGAAGAGGAAAACAAAAGGGCAACAAAACACAAGTCTTAAAGAAAATAGCACTCCTGAAGAGGCTATTCCCACAATTTCTAAAATAATAACCCCCGAAGAGGAAAGTGTCATTGAAGTGACACATGCCCCTGAAGAGGTAATAGTCCCAGAAGAGATACAAAATCATGAAGAGGCACAAGTACTTGCAAATAATGAAATTTCTATAAATTATGCATCCACAGGGGAATTGTGGGACCGTACAGAAGTGGTTATTAATGATGTATTTTGCTTTGCAGTAGCCACAGAAATCTTAAAAGATGATAATGATCATGAACCACGCAGTGTTAATGAATGTCGCAGTAGACATGATTGGTCAAAGTGGAAAGAAACAATCCAAGTATAATTGGATTCTCTAGCAAAACGCAAAGTATTTGGGCCTGTAGTCCCAACACCCAATGATGTGAAACCTGTAGGTTACAAATGGGTGTTTGTAAGAAAACGTAATGATAAAAATGAAATTGCTAGATACAAAGCATGTTTAGTGGCACAAGGTTTCTCACAAAGACTTGAGATTGATTATAAAGAAACGTATTCACCTGTGATGGATATTATTACGTTTCGATATTTAATTAGTTTGTCAGTCTCAGAAGGACTAGACATGCGTCTCATGGACGTAGTTACTGCATATTTGTATGGCATGCTAGAAAATGATATTTATATGAAAGTCCCTAAAGGATTTCAATTGCCTGAAGTAAATACATCACAACCACGAAATACTTACTCAATTAAGTTGAGACGATCATTATATGGATTAAAACAATCCGGAAGAATGTGGTATAATCGTCTCAGTGAGTATTTGATCAAGGATGGGTATATTAACAATCCTATATGCCCTTGTGTTTTTATAAAGAAATCAAAATTAGGATTTGCCATCCTTGCAGTATATGTTGATGATATAAATTTCTTTGGGACTCCTGAAGAGCTCACAAAAGCGGCTAAATATTTGAAGGATGAATTTGAGATGAAAGACTTAGTAAAAACTAAATATTGTCTCGGCCTGCAAATCGAGCATAAGTCTAATGGAATTCTCATACATCAGTTAACATATATTGAAAAGGTCTAGAAGCGATTTAGCATGGATAAAGCACATCCATTAAGTTCTCCAATGGTTGTTAGATCCCTTGATGCTAAGAAAGATCATTTTCGTCCAAAAAAAGAAAATGAAGCACTCCTTGGTCATGAAGTACCATATCTTAGTGCAATTGGTGCTTTGTTATACTTAGCACAATGTACAAGGCCAGATATTGCATTTTCAGTTAATTTGTTGGCAAGATTCAGTTCTGCATCAACTCGACGACACTGGAATGGCGTGAAACATATCTTACGTTACCTTCGTGGGACTACAGATTTGGATTTATTTTATTCAAAGGAATCAACTCTAAAAGGATATGCAGATTCTGGATACCTTTCTGATCCTCACAAGGCCCGCTCACAAACAGGGTATGTATTCACATGTGATTTTTTGGCGATCGACCAAGCAGACTTTGACTGCCACTTCTTCTAATCACTCTGAGATAGTTGCACTTCATGAAGCAAGCCGTGAATGTGTATAGTTAAGATCAGTAGTACAACAAATTCGAAATGCATGTGGGTTATCTTTGATTACAAGCACTCCTACAACAATTTATGAAGACAGTGCTGCGTGTATTGAACAAATCAAAGAAGTATACATCAAAGGTGACAGAACCAAGCATATCTCACCAAATTTTTTCTTCACTCATGAACTCCAGAAGAGTAATGAAATTGAAGTGAAGCAAATACGGTCAAGTGATAATGTTGCAGATTTATTTACCAAAGATTTGCCATCATCAACATTCAAGAAATTGACATATGATATCCGGATGCGTTGTGTTTGTGATTAGTCAAGTTGATACTCGTCAGGGGGAGTATTATCATCAAGTCTACTGCTTATCTGGACATATGCACGCTGTACTCTTTTTCCTTAGTCCAGGTTTTGTCCCATTGGGTTTTTGGGTTTTACTGGCAAGGTTTTAACGAGGCAGTTTCTTTAGTGCGTCCAACATCACTGTAAGATTTACAAAATGTTGTACTCTTTTTCCTTTGTTACATTTTTTCCTACAGGGTTTTTCTAGCAAGGTTTTAATGAGTTACATTATCTTAGCGTGGTGGACATCCAAGGGGGGTGTTGTAAATATGGTGGATGCCACCCATCTTCTACCTATGTAACCCTTTATAGCTTTAAGGCTTTTAACACCCCCTCTAACTTTAAGATTTGTAACCCCCTCTA
>JAESVK010044093.1:3609-14211 GCA_017140935.1 Hamamelis virginiana
AAAATTGGGGATTACGTGTTAAATTGGTGATTATGTGTAATAATTTTATTAATAAAAAATTCGGGGGACATTGAATGACCAGCATTAATTGTTGAAGTTACATAAAGTTGATTGGGGATTCTTAACAAAATTGGTGATTGTTAGATAAATTGGTGATTGGGTATTCAGTTTATTTTTGGGGATTACGTGTAAAATTGGTGATTCTTTACAAAATTGGTCAAACTTCAATTTTAGGGGTAATTTCGTCCAAAAAAACAGTAATAGGTGTATATCAGTAATTATTTTTGGATCGGGTTCGTAGGCATAATATTTTAAAAATTTGGGATTATTCATGGAAATTGCCCAATACTTATTGACCAATTTTTTTATTTATTAAATTAATATAAGATTACCGCAGAAATTAAATTCTGCACCCCCAACCCCACCCCACCCCACCCCACCCAACCCAATTCCCTTCCTTCCCACTCTGTTGCTCCTCTTTCATAGGGCAGCCCTACCCAATCCAATCTTACACGTGGCATTCAATCCCTGGCCATTTCAATTTTTTCCCTAAAAAAATACAATTTATCTCTTTCAAAGTTATCCATTCTCACTCCCCCTATCATTTCTTTTGGGTAATAAATTAAAGTTATCCTTATAATTTCAAATAATAGCGTCATACTTTTTTCTGTACAAAGAATATAAGAAAAATTAAGGGCAGACAACTCATCCTAATCGTTGTTTAATTATGGTATATCAAATAATAGCATTATTCATTCTCTCTCTGTTTGATACTCTGTTTTTCTCCACGAGCCCTATCCTAATGGTGAATGCAACCTTAGTCACACTTATCCCAAAGGTCCCGAATCCTGTTTGTATGTCCCAGCTCCATCCTATAAGCCTTTGTAATGTCCTGTACAAAGCTGTTTCTAAGATTCTGACAAAAAGATTGAGGCGGGTCTTACCAAGCATTATCATTGATGCTCAGAGTGCATTCATACCGGGGAGGTTTATCACAGAATATTCTTATTGCTCATGAACTGATGCATATGCTCAGAACCGGAAAGAAAGGGAAACATTACGATATGGCTAGGAATGTGTGTCTTCGGTCACATACTCTTTGCTTGTGAATGGAGAAAAGACCAGTTGGGTTCAACCGACAGGGGGCTAAGGCAAGGCGATCCCCTGTCCCCTTACCTGTTCATTATTTGTGCGGAAGGTTTAACAACTCTCCTCAATAAATTTGTTAGGGAGGGCAAGGTTTGTGGCCTAAAGGTGGGATGCTCTGGACCATGTATTAATCATTTGTTTTTTGCTGATGATTCACTCTTTTTCTGCAAAGCAAACACGATTGAATGCCAACATATCAAAGTGATTTTGGATATATTTATGAGGTAGCATCAGGTCAGTGTGTTAACTTTGACAAGTCATCACTGTTTTTCAGCAAAAATACGCCTGATACTATTCGTGTGAAGGTTGCTAGGGTGCTGGGCATTAGAAATATAGGTGGGAAGGACAAATATTTGGGACTACCAGCTATTATTGGTGCTAATAAAAGAGATCTTTTCGGCTATATTCGGGATAGAGTGGGGGCAAAAATCAATGGTTGGCAATCAAAGTTTTTATCTCCTGCGGGCAAAGAAATCCTAATTAAATCTATAGCTTTGGCTATGCCAAATTATGCTATGTCGTGTTTCAAAATGCCTTCTAGTCTCTGTAATGAGATCATGCATATGATTTCAAACTTTTGGTGGAACCAGCAGGGGGATAACAAACGCATTCATTGGATCACTTGGGGTCTTATGGCAAAGAAAAATGACAAAGGCGAGTTCGGTTTCCGTGACTTAGAATCCTTTAATATTGCCTTGCTTGCTAAACAAGGGTGGAGTATTTTGCAAAACCCGGAGTCTCTACTAGCTCGGGTTTTGAAAAGCAGATACTATCCGGATAGTCAGTTTCTTGCTGCTGGTATGGGTAAACAGAGCATCTTGCTGCTGGTATGGGCTGGAGAAGCTTTCTTGCTGGTAGAAAATTGCTTCTGTCGGGGGTGCGTTGGAGGTTAGGGGATGGTTCTCGTATTAGAGTTTGGCAGGATCCTTGGGTCCCTACACAAATGCAAAGAACGTTGCAAAGCCGTTGTGAGATTATGGATTTGGACTTAAAGGTAGGGGATTTGATTGATTGGGATCGGCAAGTTAGGTTGGAATGAGCAGAAATTACATGATCTGTTTTTTAATTTTGATGTGGAAACTATTCAATCTCTTCAAATTCCCTGGTTTGGGGTGGATGATAAATTAATTTGGCATTATCATAAAGAGGGGAAATTCACTGTAAAATCTGGATACCACTTAGCTGTGGCTCTGAATGGGTCTTGTTGTAAAAAGTCTTTATCTGAAGAAGGAAGTGGGAGTTGGGATGGCATAAAAAAAAGTTTATGGCAGGGTATTTGGAAACTTGATATCCCCGGAAAGATCAAAGTGTTCCTTTGGCGGTGTGCTCACAATGCTTTACCAGTTGGAGACACACTAAGGCATAGAAGCTTGCCATGGTCTGTATGGAATTCCCGGTGTGTGATTCCCAGGTTGAAACAGTGCTACATCGTCTGTTTGGGTGTGCATTTTCTCGGCTTACATGGCTGATTTGTCCGCTTAGAGTTGATGTGTTACGGATTTCAGGGGTTTCATTCTTGGAATTTTGGCATCAGTTGATTGATCGATGGAAGAAAAATGACGATGATGGTAAAGGTGTTAGATTGGCGGCTTTTCTTCTGTGGCAACTTTGGAAAGCTCGTAATGCCTTAATTTTTACAGGGACAAAATGGACTCCATTGGATGTTTCTAACAAAGCGAGATGTGATGCCGAAGAGTTTGAACTTGCCTGTAAAGATCCTGGAATGCGTGGTGTTGAAGGTATGTGTGGTACTGATAGTATTGCTATATATGATGAGGGGGCTGAGTTGATAGAGTGGATTTTGCCTCCTTCTGGTCGACTGAAAATGAATGTTGATGGTGCGTGGTCTGGATTGCGTATTGCTCTAGATCTAGGTGTTCAGTTTTTAATAGTTGAGGGTGATGCGAAGGTTGTTTTTGATTGCATTCTTGGTCGTAAGGATATGTTGCTAGAACTTGATATTATAGGGAGTTTTTTTTTTTTTTTTAAAATGACCTTTAAAAATATATATATATATACCACACTGACCTCCACCCAAAAATATATACCACACTGACCCTTTGACTGGGTCAAAAGGTATAAACCGCTGTTAGAAAAGCTGTTTATTGATTAACCCAATAATCATACTAATTAAGGAACAATTTTGTAAGTTTTGAGCATGTCGATCCTGAAAGGATGTGACAAAAATATGGATTCGCAGCGGAAGTAGAAAACAAAAAAATTTTTCTTTTATAAACAATCCATATACACATCCATTCAAGAATCGATTCAAGCATAGGGACATGTGTTAAAAATTACAAGAACATATATTTAAAACAATAAACATACTTACTTGTAAATCCTTGCGTAGTAGCTTTCCTTCAAGTTTCAAAGCGATGAAACCTCCAAAGGTATCCACACGAGTATAAGACTTCTGGAACCCTTCTAGTCTTCCACAACACTTTAAGAGAAGCTAGTTTGGAGAGGGAGAGAGAGAGAGCCCTAGTGGAAGTGATGCACACCTTTTAGGGTTCTCTTTCTTCTTATTTATAAACTCTCTCATCTTATTGGAGTGTTTGGTTACTAGTGCTAGCATGACCAAACATCCTCGTATAGAGTAATCCTATTCTTGGTTATGTTTGACTTTTAATTAATTAACCATTAATAATTAAAATTAAACATATTTCAAAGATAGAATTCTCCTCCCACAAGTTCAAGAAACGCACTTACACCCTATTGTGTGTGACTCTTTGGGTTCACCCTAACCTAGCAGTGGACAGGGACATCTCTATGTCTCCTAAAATAGAAACTTTCTATTTTAAGGTTCAATTGGAACAATTCCAATTATGCCCTCATTGATAACACTTTATCAATAGGCTTTCACTGGTCATGAGTGACATCTAGCAACATATGACGTACCCTAGGTTTAGGTGAATAGCAGAACTATGTGAACCCTTCATGTTACTTAATCCTTCATCCCCTAATGTCACAGTTAAGATAATAGGTATGGTTATTAGTCAAACCCTATCTTAACAACTTGATATCTGTCCCACAAAATATAATCTCAATAAGGTAATCACAGTGAAACTCTTTTCACTGTTTACCTATTACTCTGGCCAGAGGTTCCCTTTGAGAATTATCTTTGTGAACTAATCCTGACATTCTCTCTCATCAACTGAGAGTGATGATTCCTTATTGCACACTCATCCATCTTCATGCATAACTCATTAGAGCCAATAAACACTGATTACAACCTTATGGATAAGGCTGTACAAGATACTATCAAACTCTAGCAACCTATGCATAAGACAGCTATGGTGTCTCAGGTCTAAGGACTACCAAATAAATGGACATAACACTAGAATATCCCTTTGACAGAACTACCATAGGAACATTCTTTGCAGATCATGTTCAGTGTACATATTTTTTAATATACACCCACAGATTAACTATTGTGTCTTTACACTGATAGGAAAGACTACCTATCCTCCATAGGAGTTAGTTTAAATCTGTACTACTCTTTAAACGGTTAATTAAATATCCACTTTAATAAACCTTTGAGTAGGAACTCTTTTAGAATAAATTTGTATGAGAAATATCAGTCTCTCTATCTCAACACCTTGAGATGCATATTTCTCTTATCATTTATTCATGGACCTTATCATATATGTTTGTACACATAAGACAAGTTATACCTTCCATATATATATTATAATATGAAATTAATATACCCTTTAGGATTGGTTTTAGAGCATACTTCTAACAATCTCCCACTTGCACTAAAGCCAATCACCATAGTATCGTATACTAGTCTTTGTAAGATAAGGCTTCTAACACACACAGGTGTTAAGGCAAAGTAGATTTATGCAAAACCCTTTTTGCATATTATTATTTTCAATAATAGTATTTAAACTAAAATTCACTGCCAACTCTGATGTCCTAGTAAATGAGACCTATGCTTTCAAAAGAACAATGTAAACTAGACATTCTTTTAGGCAATCTGTAAATGGCTAATTTTATAATTTCTTTATATGCAAGTATCTCATTCTTAAACTCCCTTTAAGAATATACTTGTTTCTATTCTGAATCACTATTCTGAATCAATTATCAATATCTGCTAACAACTGTTTGCAGCAATTTTGTGATATTGATGTAAGTACATACTTTTATTATTATATGAGTCTCATATTCCCAAATATCTAGCTCATATAAAATTCTTTCCAAAACCAATTTTGAAGAGATTTGAATTCCTATAACGAATATGGAATTCTTAATACTACGTTAGTATTTAAAGTATGTACTTATAAAGAAAATAATTGATGACTTTCCTGCTCCCACTAGTCCCTTTTAAAAACAAGATATTTTATGTATTAAACCCTTTAATTACATAAAATTCGCTTTGATGTTTTATAAAGGTTTAGTTTTTCAACTAATGTGGAAAACATGTTTTCTAATAATTCTTTATTTGAGAAAACTCACATTTTAAAGTTTATTTGAAATATCCCATATTATCAAATAATCTTTAAACTCTATCGTTTGACATTTTTAAGGTCTTAAAGTGATTTTGAGATTCAACCAAATATTCTTAATATTTATCTTTTAGTTTTACTTCATATTAATCATTTGAACGTTTCATATATCTATTACACATGAAGTATAATCAAACTAAAAGTTAGGGTTTATACATCTTATGTATTATCCCTTTAATCTCCATATACACTATCATATTTATTCATAGAATTTATAAAGAATTTAAGAACTTTAAGAAAATTGCCAGAATAGATCTAAAATATCCAATATTAAAGATAAACTGTTTCAAAACATAATATTCAAAAACCAAATAGAACTTCAAAAGAAGTATTTATTACATCCGGTAATAATAAAAGAGTTCTTTAAAATTCTTAAATAAATAAGTCAAGAATCAAGCTTCAATGTCAAAGGCACCAACACTTTGATCCTTTCCAAACAAGGCTAGCTCGATGTTCACTCGACCTTCTGCTTCCCTTTGTCTCCTACATACAATCACATTGTACAATAAAACACAATTAGGTATCGTATACCATAAGCAGAATACTAATTCGTAATTAGTAAATGAATAAATAACAAGACGTACCACTAGAAGAACCATTCTTCAAAGAGGCAAGGTACTCCTTGCAATTCCTCCTCCAATGACCTGTTTTGCCGTAATGGAAACACTTTCCCTTTGAGTCCTTCGAATCCTTCTTCTTCACACCTCATTTTGGTTTATGATTGGACTTCTTCTTCTTCTTACCCTTGCCCTTGGGCTTGGATTTAGAAGTTGAAGTCCCATCAATAACTAAAGCACTTCCTTTGGAGCCCTTTTTCAATGTCTCCTCAGCAGTTGACAACATGTTCATCAGATCAGTCAATGAGACTTTATCATTTACATCAGACATGTGAAAGTTCATGATAAACGGTTTGTAACTCGCAGGAAGAGAGTGAAGTAGAATATCAGTCCCCATCTCAAAAGTGATATCCACACCTAGATCATGAAGGGCATTGATATTCCGGATCATCTTTAGACAATGCTCATAATTAAGTTTGAATTTTATTCACTAACATATTGAACTTTGCCACTTCTAGAAAAAACCCCACTAAACCTTTCCACTGCCATCATCAATAAAGAGGAATTATCCATATATTTTAAAAGCCCGATTCAGCAAAATCCAATGCCACCGATTAGTTGCAACACCGATTATTTTATAGGTGAACTTTTTAAGAAATATGCCCCAAAACCAATTCATAGGTTGTATTTAGGGAACAATGTATTTCATTATTGATATTTATAAATGGCTTTTATTATAATGTCAACTATGTTTAATTACTGTTCATGATAGAGCCCTTGGATAGCATGATAGAAAGTTATATCTCAAGTGTTAAGATAGAGAGACTTATACCTTTCAAGTATATCTGTCCTAAACTTGTTCCTGATCATATGTTTATATATTTGGACGATTATAAACCATTAAGATTAGCACAGGTATTACTAGCTCCTCTTGGAGGATGGTGAGTCTAATGCCATATGTGTAGTGGCACTATAGTAAACCTGTAGGCGCTTGTAAGATGACAAGTAAACTGAACGTGACCATAATGAGTATAGCTAATGGAGTTCTATTTGCATGTCAAAAGCTACTCATATGTTTTAGTCACAATTGTAATCCTTAGACCTGAGACACCAGAGTTATCTTATACATGAGTTATTAGAGTTTGATAGTACTTTGTACATCTTTAACCATAAGGATGTAATCGGTACTCATTGGCTCTAGTGAGTTATGTATGAAGATGGATGAGTGTGCAATAGGGATAACCACTCTCAATATGAAGCGAGAGAATGTCAGAGTTTTTTCACAAATATATTATCTCAATAAAGTCTTTGACCAAAGCAGTAGGGAACCAAGAAAAGAGTTTTCAAGGGTTTACCTAATTGAGATTATATTTTAGTGAATTGGTAACTAAGTATCAAGTTAGGGTTTGGTATGAATCCATACCTAATTAACTTGATGATGACATTATATGGTGAAGGATTAATTATAACACGAAGGGTTCATATATATTCTTATATTCACCCACACCTAGGGTAAGTCATGATATGTTGTTAGATGTCACTCATGACTAGTGAAGGCCTAATGATAAGAGTTATCATTGAGGGCAAACTTAGAATTGTTTCAATTGAACCAAAAATAGAAAGTTTCTATTTTAGTGACATGAGATGTCCTAATCCACTACTAGGTTGGGATGAACCCAATGGGTCACACACACAAGGGCACAAGTGAGTCTCTTGATTTAATGAGAGGAGAGTATTCTAGTTATTTATAATGACATGATCCTTATTATTAATTGTTAATAGTTAGGGACTAAATTATAAATAAAAGGAATACAAAATAGAAACCCTAGAGGTTGCTATTTAAATGAGATGATGAGTCATGCTAGCACTAAGTAACTCATCATCCTCACAAGAGAAAGAGGAGGCAACCCTAGTCACCAATCACCATGGAGGCCGTGACCCCCTAGTGCTCCCATTATCTCTCTCTAGCTTCTCTCTTCCAAGTGTTGTGAAGGAGCAAGGAATCTTGGAATCTTCTGTTCGTGTGGATACTGTTGGAGGCTACCATTGTTTTGGAGCTCAAAGAATTCAAAGGTTGTCTTCATCAAGGAACTAAATGTAAGTTTTTCATTCTTGCATTTGATTAGTTTTGATTCGTTTCATCGTTTGAGAACATCCTTGGGATGTTACCGTGGAGAAAATTTTTGTTTTATCTTTCTACTGCGTTTCTCCAATGGCAATCTTTCAGTGGTATCAGAGCCAACTCAAACAATGATTTGAATCATGATGGTATAGCTTGGCATTAATTAAAATGTTATTTTATTAATTAGGGTTTTAGAAACCCAACATGATAGATTCGGCCCTAGGGTTTTGAATCCTTTGATTGCTTTTGTTCTTGATTATAGTTTGCATCATGATAAGGGGCTGCCACTAGGGTTTCTAACCCTTGTAGTTCACGGCCATAATGGTTGAATTAGGGTTTAGAAACCCCTAGAGGATCATGGCACACTGTGGGTTCTAATAATATTTTGAAAGATTTGATTCATGCAATCTAGGAGATTTTTCAAAATTAGAAACTATCCCTCTTTCTCTCTCTTGGAGATTTCGGCCACACTAGGGTTTAGTAACCCTAGTGTGTCACGGCCACTAGGTAGCCCTTATCCTCTCTTATTTGCTTCACTTATCTTCTATTAAATGTTTAATAACATTCTCAAAAGTTTTGAAAGTGTTTTCAAATTAAAAACTGAAGATTTAAAGATGAAAGTGAAATTAGGGTTTTAAGAAACCCTAATTGCTGTTTTGAGAGTTTTGATAAATAGACTTGCTGTTTTGGCTTTTTAATTTGATTAAATTGCATGGGGGTCATCTACATTGATATATTTAAGTGTCCTAAGGGTTAGTGCACGGAATTATATCATCAGAATAGGTTTTATAAATGTTTTAAAACCAAAACAGTGTGCTGCCAAATCTGGACAGCAACACTGTAACTTTGCAAAAATGATTTAATATAAAATTAATTATTTTTGCATCAAGCCACTTATCAACTTCACTTTATTAAGGTCTTAATTAAATGTAGGAAGCGTTCCCATGATTTGTTTCTACCTATATTAGCCATACTAAGCATTTTGTGACCGAAGCTCAAATCTGTCCAGATTTGGAGTTAAAGTCAGAAAACGCTTTAAAGTGATATCAATTGTTGGAATCAATGAACGAGACCCATACCATTGGAAAGAGCACTTAAAATCCTAGTGAAATGAAGTGTTCTCAAAATTTAAAAAGTGTTTTAAATAGGGCAAATTATCTTGACAAAACAGGGCTGTTTCTTGGTATTTTGAGAAAACACTAAAGTAAGTGTTACTTGTTTTTAATGTGATTAAAAATGGATCCTATTTTCATGAGATGATTAATAGTGTAAAACATGTTTTAAATATATGCCATTGTCTTTACATGTTCCTTTTATTGCTTTATTTTATGCAATGTGATTGTATAATTCTACATGGGATATTATGGACTTAAAGACGATCAATTTTAATTTGATGAGATTGGCTACATGAGATGTATTTATTTTATGATGGGTTGTAACTTAAAGTTGTTTAAATTAGTTGGTGATGTAATCTAATTAAAGGCTTGCATGCCTACTCCCCTTTCCTCTTCTAAATGTATCCACTTTATCCTTTATACCCTTTTTTTATTTGTTGTAATGTACAAAGATCGAGAAGGTGCGTGGTGGACCCAGGATACATGGAGGACATGGAATTGCAATGGGAGGACAAAAGAAGACTTTAGAAGATCTCTTTTATGTTGTAATAGTTACAAGTTTAATTGCGATCACCATACCATCATTTGATCTAGGGTTCAACTATATGGCTCTAGTTGACCAACCCTAAAAGTCCATAATCTTCCCTATGGCCCATTTATATGAGATGTATGTTTTAGGGGCCCATTAACCATATTATTATATGTCCTTAATGATAGTGTCCCCTTCCTTTATGGATAGTGGGAGTATCATTAAAGACTAACAATAAGGCATGGTTAATATATATATGTGATATATATGAATGCATGAGATGTATGTTTTAAATCGATGAGACCTATGTAAATCCCCTCTTTTCAAAATTAAATTGTAAGGAAGAAGTATACGTATGCTTTATCCAAGCCTCCCACCATTATAAGGTAGGTGGATTCTTGTGATGGATATGTTTGGTTGCAGATATGTGGGAATGTAATCATCCTGAACGTTCATACTATCTTATCGAATATAGGATATCATGAGGTGAGAAGCTGGTGCATCCCGAGAACCTATTATGTGAGGTGTGCATCAGAACGATTACCACACTTGTGTGAATGGTGGGTATGATTTAACTAAAATACACTAACCAAGAACCTATTATGTGAGGTTATTGTATTTT